>SZWC01030007.1:8604-25182 GCA_023375785.1 Penium margaritaceum | reverse complement strand
TGCGGAGTGGTGCGAACTGGTTGCGGAGTGGTGCAAACTGGTTGCAGAGTGGTGGGAACTGGTTGCGGAGTGGTGCGATCTGGTTGCGGGGTGGTGCGAACTGCTTGCGAAGTGGTGCAAACAGGTTGCGGAGTGGTGCAAATTGGTTGCGGAGTGGTGCTAAATGGTTGTGGAGTGGTGCAAACGGGTTGTGGAGTGCTGCGAACTGGTTGCGGAGTGGTACAAACTCCGTGGGGAGTGGTACAAACTGGTTGCGGAGTGGTGTGAACTGGTTGCGGGGTGGTACAAACTGGTTGAGAAGTGGTGCGAACTGCTTGCGGAGTGGTGGGAACTGGTTGCGGAGTGGTGCGAACTGGTTGTGGAGTGATGCGAACTGGTTGCGAAGTGGTGGGAACTGGTTCTGCTGTGGTGCGATCTGGTTTGGGAGTGGTGCAAAATTGTTGCGGAGTGGTTCGAACTGGTTGTCGAGTGGTGCGAACTGGTTGTGGAGTGGTGCCAACTGGTTGCTGAGTGGTGCGAACTGGCTGCGAAATGGATGGAACTGGTTGCAAAGTGGTGCAAACTGGTTGCGGAGAGGTGCGAACTTGTTGCGGACTGGTGCGAACTGGTTGAGGATTGGTGCGAACTGGTTGCGGAGTGGTGGGGACTGGTTGTGGAGTGGTGCGAACTGGTTGCGGAGTGGTGCGAACTGGTTGCGGAGTGGTGGGGACTGGTTGTGGAGTGGTGCGAACTGGTTGCGGAGTGGTGCGAACTGATTGTAGAGTGGTGCAAACTGGTTTTGGAGTGGTGCGAACTGGTTGCGGAGTGGTGCGAACGTGTTGCGGAGTGGTGCGTACTGGTTGCGGAGTGGTGCAAAGTGATTGCGGAGTCGTGCAAACTGGTTGTGGAGTGGTGCAAACTGGTTGCGCAGTGGTGCGAACTGGTTGAGGAGTGGTGTGAAGTGGTTGCGGAATGGTGCGAGCTGGTTGCGGAGAGGTGCGAACTGGTTGCGGATTGGTGCAAACTGGTTGCGGAGTTGTGCGAACTGGTTGCGGAGTGGTGCGAACTGGTTGCGGAGTGGTGCGAACTGGTTGCCGAGTGGTGCGAACTGGTTGCGGAATGGTGCAGACTGCTTGCGGAGTGGTGCGAACAGGTTGCGGAGTGGTGCGAACTGGCTGCGGACTGGTGCGAACTGGTTGCAGAGTGGTGTGAACTGGTCGCGGAGTGGTGCGAACTGGTTGCCGAGTGGTGCGAACTGGTTGCGGAATGGTGCAGACTGCTTGCGGAGTGGTGCGAACAGGTTGCGGAGTGGTGCGAACTGGCTGCGGACTGGTGCGAACTGGTTGCAGAGTGGTGTGAACTGGTCGCGGAGTGGTGCGAACTGGTTGCCGAGTGGTGCGAACTGGTTGCGGAATGGTGCAGACTGCTTGCGGAGTGGTGCGAACAGGTTGCGGAGTGGTGCGAACTGGCTGCGGACTGGTGCGAACTGGTTGCAGAGTGGTGTGAACTGGTCGCGGAGTGGTGCGAACTGGTTGCCGAGTGGTGCGAACTGGTTGCGGAATGGTGCAGACTGCTTGCGGAGTGGTGCGAACAGGTTGCGGAGTGGTGCGAACTGGCTGCGGACTGGTGCGAACTGGTTGCAGAGTGGTGTGAACTGGTCGCGGAGTGGTGCGAACTGGTTGCCGAGTGGTGCGAACTGGTTGCGGAATGGTGCAGACTGCTTGCGGAGTGGTGCGAACAGGTTGCGGAGTGGTGCGAACTGGCTGCGGACTGGTGCGAACTGGTTGCAGAGTGGTGTGAACTGGTCGCGGAGTGGTGCGAACTGGTTGCCGAGTGGTGCGAACTGGTTGCGGAATGGTGCAGACTGCTTGCGGAGTGGTGCGAACAGGTTGCGGAGTGGTGCGAACTGGCTGCGGACTGGTGCGAACTGGTTGCAGAGTGGTGTGAACTGGTCGCGGAGTGGTGCGAACTGGTTGCCGAGTGGTGCGAACTGGTTGCGGAATGGTGCAGACTGCTTGCGGAGTGGTGCGAACAGGTTGCGGAGTGGTGCGAACTGGCTGCGGACTGGTGCGAACTGGTTGCAGAGTGGTGTGAACTGGTCGCGGAGTGGTGCGAACTGGTTGCCGAGTGGTGCGAACTGGTTGCGGAATGGTGCAGACTGCTTGCGGAGTGGTGCGAACAGGTTGCGGAGTGGTGCGAACTGGCTGCGGACTGGTGCGAACTGGTTGCAGAGTGGTGTGAACTGGTCGCGGAGTGGTGCGAACTGGTTGCCGAGTGGTGCGAACTGGTTGCGGAATGGTGCAGACTGCTTGCGGAGTGGTGCGAACAGGTTGCGGAGTGGTGCGAACTGGCTGCGGACTGGTGCGAACTGGTTGCAGAGTGGTGTGAACTGGTCGCGGAGTGGTGCGAACTGGTTGCCGAGTGGTGCGAACTGGTTGCGGAATGGTGCAGACTGCTTGCGGAGTGGTGCGAACAGGTTGCGGAGTGGTGCGAACTGGCTGCGGACTGGTGCGAACTGGTTGCAGAGTGGTGTGAACTGGTCGCGGAGTGGTGCGAACTGGTTGCCGAGTGGTGCGAACTGGTTGCGGAATGGTGCAGACTGCTTGCGGAGTGGTGCGAACAGGTTGCGGAGTGGTGCGAACTGGCTGCGGACTGGTGCGAACTGGTTGCAGAGTGGTGTGAACTGGTCGCGGAGTGGTGCGAACTGGTTGCCGAGTGGTGCGAACTGGTTGCGGAATGGTGCAGACTGCTTGCGGAGTGGTGCGAACAGGTTGCGGAGTGGTGCGAACTGGCTGCGGACTGGTGCGAACTGGTTGCAGAGTGGTGTGAACTGGTCGCGGAGTGGTGCGAACTGGTTGCCGAGTGGTGCGAACTGGTTGCGGAATGGTGCAGACTGCTTGCGGAGTGGTGCGAACAGGTTGCGGAGTGGTGCGAACTGGCTGCGGACTGGTGCGAACTGGTTGCAGAGTGGTGTGAACTGGTCGCGGAGTGGTGCGAACTGGTTGCCGAGTGGTGCGAACTGGTTGCGGAATGGTGCAGACTGCTTGCGGAGTGGTGCGAACAGGTTGCGGAGTGGTGCGAACTGGCTGCGGACTGGTGCGAACTGGTTGCAGAGTGGTGTGAACTGGTCGCGGAGTGGTGCGAACTGGTTGCCGAGTGGTGCGAACTGGTTGCGGAATGGTGCAGACTGCTTGCGGAGTGGTGCGAACAGGTTGCGGAGTGGTGCGAACTGGCTGCGGACTGGTGCGAACTGGTTGCAGAGTGGTGTGAACTGGTCGCGGAGTGGTGCGAACTGGTTGCCGAGTGGTGCGAACTGGTTGCGGAATGGTGCAGACTGCTTGCGGAGTGGTGCGAACAGGTTGCGGAGTGGTGCGAACTGGCTGCGGACTGGTGCGAACTGGTTGCAGAGTGGTGTGAACTGGTCGCGGAGTGGTGCGAACTGGTTGCCGAGTGGTGCGAACTGGTTGCGGAATGGTGCAGACTGCTTGCGGAGTGGTGCGAACAGGTTGCGGAGTGGTGCGAACTGGCTGCGGACTGGTGCGAACTGGTTGCAGAGTGGTGTGAACTGGTCGCGGAGTGGTGCGAACTGGTTGCCGAGTGGTGCGAACTGGTTGCGGAATGGTGCAGACTGCTTGCGGAGTGGTGCGAACAGGTTGCGGAGTGGTGCGAACTGGCTGCGGACTGGTGCGAACTGGTTGCAGAGTGGTGTGAACTGGTCGCGGAGTGGTGCGAACTGGTTGCCGAGTGGTGCGAACTGGTTGCGGAATGGTGCAGACTGCTTGCGGAGTGGTGCGAACAGGTTGCGGAGTGGTGCGAACTGGCTGCGGACTGGTGCGAACTGGTTGCAGAGTGGTGTGAACTGGTCGCGGAGTGGTGCGAACTGGTTGCCGAGTGGTGCGAACTGGTTGCGGAATGGTGCAGACTGCTTGCGGAGTGGTGCGAACAGGTTGCGGAGTGGTGCGAACTGGCTGCGGACTGGTGCGAACTGGTTGCAGAGTGGTGTGAACTGGTCGCGGAGTGGTGCGAACTGGTTGCCGAGTGGTGCGAACTGGTTGCGGAATGGTGCAGACTGCTTGCGGAGTGGTGCGAACAGGTTGCGGAGTGGTGCGAACTGGCTGCGGACTGGTGCGAACTGGTTGCAGAGTGGTGTGAACTGGTCGCGGAGTGGTGCGAACTGGTTGCCGAGTGGTGCGAACTGGTTGCGGAATGGTGCAGACTGCTTGCGGAGTGGTGCGAACAGGTTGCGGAGTGGTGCGAACTGGCTGCGGACTGGTGCGAACTGGTTGCAGAGTGGTGTGAACTGGTCGCGGAGTGGTGCGAACTGGTTGCCGAGTGGTGCGAACTGGTTGCGGAATGGTGCAGACTGCTTGCGGAGTGGTGCGAACAGGTTGCGGAGTGGTGCGAACTGGCTGCGGACTGGTGCGAACTGGTTGCAGAGTGGTGTGAACTGGTCGCGGAGTGGTGCGAACTGGTTGCCGAGTGGTGCGAACTGGTTGCGGAATGGTGCAGACTGCTTGCGGAGTGGTGCGAACAGGTTGCGGAGTGGTGCGAACTGGCTGCGGACTGGTGCGAACTGGTTGCAGAGTGGTGTGAACTGGTCGCGGAGTGGTGCGAACTGGTTGCCGAGTGGTGCGAACTGGTTGCGGAATGGTGCAGACTGCTTGCGGAGTGGTGCGAACAGGTTGCGGAGTGGTGCGAACTGGCTGCGGACTGGTGCGAACTGGTTGCAGAGTGGTGTGAACTGGTCGCGGAGTGGTGCGAACTGGTTGCCGAGTGGTGCGAACTGGTTGCGGAATGGTGCAGACTGCTTGCGGAGTGGTGCGAACAGGTTGCGGAGTGGTGCGAACTGGCTGCGGACTGGTGCGAACTGGTTGCAGAGTGGTGTGAACTGGTCGCGGAGTGGTGCGAACTGGTTGCCGAGTGGTGCGAACTGGTTGCGGAATGGTGCAGACTGCTTGCGGAGTGGTGCGAACAGGTTGCGGAGTGGTGCGAACTGGCTGCGGACTGGTGCGAACTGGTTGCAGAGTGGTGTGAACTGGTCGCGGAGTGGTGCGAACTGGTTGCCGAGTGGTGCGAACTGGTTGCGGAATGGTGCAGACTGCTTGCGGAGTGGTGCGAACAGGTTGCGGAGTGGTGCGAACTGGCTGCGGACTGGTGCGAACTGGTTGCAGAGTGGTGTGAACTGGTCGCGGAGTGGTGCGAACTGGTTGCCGAGTGGTGCGAACTGGTTGCGGAATGGTGCAGACTGCTTGCGGAGTGGTGCGAACAGGTTGCGGAGTGGTGCGAACTGGCTGCGGACTGGTGCGAACTGGTTGCAGAGTGGTGTGAACTGGTCGCGGAGTGGTGCGAACTGGTTGCCGAGTGGTGCGAACTGGTTGCGGAATGGTGCGAACTGGTTGAGGAGTGGTGTGAAGTGGTTGCGGAATGGTGCGAGCTGGTTGCGGAGTGGTGCAAACGGGTTGTGGAGTGGTGCGAACTGGTTGCGGAGTAGTGCGAACTGGTTGCGGAGTTGTGCGAACTGGTTGCGGCATGGTGCGAACTGGTTAGGGAGTGGTGCCAAGTGGTTGCGGAGTGGTAGGAACTGGTTGCGGAGTGGTGCGAACTGGTTGAGGAGTGGTACGAACTGGTTGCGGAGTGGTGCGAACTTGTTGCTGAGTTGTGCAAACTGATTGCGGAGTGGTGCGGATTGGTTGCGGAGTTGTGCGAACTGGTAGCAGAGTGGTTTGAACTGGTTGCGGAGTGGTGCGAACGGGTTGCGGAGTGGTGTGAACTAGTTGCGGAGTAGCGCGAACTGGTTCTGGAGTGGTATGAACTGGTTGCGGAGTTGTGCGAATGTGTTGCGGAGTGGTGCGAACTTGTTGCGGAGAGGTGCAAACCGGTTGCAAAGTGGTGCAAACTGGTTGCCGAGTTGTGCGAACTGGTTGCGGAGTGGTGTGAACTGGTTCCGGTGTGGTGCGAACTGGTTGCAGACTGGTGCGAACTGGTTGCGGAATGGTGCAAACTGGTTAGGGAGTGGTGTGAACTGGTTGCGGAGTGGTTCAAACTGGTTGCGGAGTGGTGCAAACTGGTTGCGGAGTGTTGCAAACTGGTTTCGGAGTGGTGCAAACTGGTTGCGGAGTGGTGCGAACTGGTTGCGGAGTGGTGTGAACTGGTTCCGGAGTGGTGCGAACTGGTTGCAGAGTGGTGCGAACTGGTTGCGGAGTGGTGCGGACTGGTTGCCGAGTGGTGCGAACTGGTTGCGGAGTGGTGCGAATTGGTTGCGGAGTGGTGCCAGCCGGTTGCGGATTTGTGCCAACTGGTTGCAGAGTGGTGCGAACGGGTTACCGAGTGGTGCGAACTGGTTGCAGAGTGGTGCGAACTGGTTGCGGAGTGGTGCGGACTGGTTGCCGAGTGGTGCGAACTGGTTGCGGAGTGGTGCGAATTGGTTGCGGAGTGGTGCCAGCCGGTTGCGGATTTGTGCCAACTGGTTGCAGAGTGGTGCGAACGGGTTACCGAGTGGTGCGAACTGGTTGCAGAGTGGTGCGAACTGGTTGCGGAGTGGTGCGGACTGGTTGCCGAGTGGTGCGAACTGGTTGCGGAGTGGTGCGAATTGGTTGCGGAGTGGTGCCAGCCGGTTGCGGATTTGTGCCAACTGGTTGCAGAGTGGTGCGAACGGGTTACCGAGTGGTGCGAACTGGTTGCAGAGTGGTGCGAACTGGTTGCGGAGTGGTGCGGACTGGTTGCCGAGTGGTGCGAACTGGTTGCGGAGTGGTGCGAATTGGTTGCGGAGTGGTGCCAGCCGGTTGCGGATTTGTGCCAACTGGTTGCAGAGTGGTGCGAACGGGTTACCGAGTGGTGCGAACTGGTTGCAGAGTGGTGCGAACTGGTTGCGGAGTGGTGCGGACTGGTTGCCGAGTGGTGCGAACTGGTTGCGGAGTGGTGCGAATTGGTTGCGGAGTGGTGCCAGCCGGTTGCGGATTTGTGCCAACTGGTTGCAGAGTGGTGCGAACGGGTTACCGAGTGGTGCGAACTGGTTGCAGAGTGGTGCGAACTGGTTGCGGAGTGGTGCGGACTGGTTGCCGAGTGGTGCGAACTGGTTGCGGAGTGGTGCGAATTGGTTGCGGAGTGGTGCCAGCCGGTTGCGGATTTGTGCCAACTGGTTGCAGAGTGGTGCGAACGGGTTACCGAGTGGTGCGAACTGGTTGCAGAGTGGTGCGAACTGGTTGAGGAGTGGGGCGAACTGGTTGCGGAGTGGTGCGAACTGGTTGCAGAGTGGTTCGAACTGGTTGCGGACTGGTGCGGAATGGTTGCTGAGTGGTGCGAACTGGTTGCGGAGTGGTGCGAACTGGTTGCGGAGAGGTGCGAATTGGTTGCAGAGTGGTGCGAGCCGGTTGCGGATTGGTGCGAACTGGTAACAGAGTGGTGCAAACGGGTTGCAGAGTGCTGCGAACTAGTTGCGGAGTGGTATGAACTGGTTGTGGAGTGGTATGAACTGGTTGCGGAGTTGTGCGAATTTGTTGCGGAGTGGTGCGAACTTGTTGTGGAGTGGTGCAAACTGGTTGCGGAGTGGTGCGAACTGGTTGCCGAGTGGTACTCACTGGTTGCGGAGTGGTGCGAACTGGTTACGGAGTGGTGTGAACTGGTTGCGGACTGGTGCGAACTGGTTGCAGAGTGGTGCAAACTAGTTGCGGAGTGGTGTGAACTGGTTGAGGAGTGGTGCAAACTGGTTGCGGAGGTGTGCAAACTGGTTGCGGAGTGTTGCGAACTGGTTTTGGAGTGGTCCAAACTGGTTTCGGAGTGGTGCAAACTGGTTGCGGAGTGGTGCAAACTGGTTGCGGAGTGTTGTGAGCTGGTTGTGGAGTTGTGCGAACTGGTTGCAGAGTGGTGCGAACTGGTTGCGGAGTGGTGCAAACTGGTTGAGGAGTGGTCCGAACTGGTTGCGGAGTGGTGCGAGCTGGTTGCGGAGCGGTGCGAACTGGTTGTGGAGTGGTGCAAACTGGTTGCGGAGTTGAGCGAACTGGTTGCGGAGTGGTGCGAACTGGTTGCGGAGTGGTGCGAACAAGTTGCGGAGTGGTGCAAATTGGTTGCAGAGTGGTGCGAGCCGGTTGCGGAGTGGTGCGAACTGGTTGCAGAGTGGTGCGAACTGGTTGTGGGTTGGGGCAAGCTGGTTGCGGAGTGGTACGAACTCGTTGCGGAGTGGTGCGAACTGGTCGCGGAGTGGTGCGAACTGGTTGCGGAGTGGTGCGGACTGGTTGCGGAGTTGTGCGAACTGGTAGCAGAGTGGTGCGAACTGGTTGCGGAGTGGTGCAAATCGGTTGCGGAGTGGTGCAAACTCCTTGCGGAGTGGTGCAAACTGGTTGAGGAGTGGTCCGAACTGGTAGCGGAGTGGTGCGAACTGGTTGCCGAGTGGTGCGAACTGGTTGCGGAGTGGTGCGAACAAGTTGCGGAGTGGTGCAAATTGGTTGCAGAGTGGTGCGAGCCGGTTGCGGAGTGGTGCGAACTGGTTGCAGAGTGGTGCGAACTGGTTGTGGGTTGGGGCAAGCTGGTTGCGGAGTGGTACGAACTCGTTGCGGAGTGGTGCGAACTGGTCGCGGAGTGGTGCGAACTGGTTGCGGAGTGGTGCGGACTGGTTGCGGAGTTGTGCGAACTGGTAGCAGAGTGGTGCGAACTGGTTGCGGAGTGGTGCAAATCGGTTGCGGAGTGGTGCAAACTCCTTGCGGAGTGGTGCAAACTGGTTGAGGAGTGGTCCGAACTGGTAGCGGAGTGGTGCGAACTGGTTGCCGAGTGGTGCGAACTGGTTGCGGAGTGGTGCGAACAAGTTGCGGAGTGGTGCAAATTGGTTGCAGAGTGGTGCGAGCCGGTTGCGGAGTGGTGCGAACTGGTTGCAGAGTGGTGCGAACTGGTTGTGGGTTGGGGCAAGCTGGTTGCGGAGTGGTACGAACTCGTTGCGGAGTGGTGCGAACTGGTCGCGGAGTGGTGCGAACTGGTTGCGGAGTGGTGCGGACTGGTTGCGGAGTTGTGCGAACTGGTAGCAGAGTGGTGCGAACTGGTTGCGGAGTGGTGCAAATCGGTTGCGGAGTGGTGCAAACTCCTTGCGGAGTGGTGCAAACTGGTTGAGGAGTGGTCCGAACTGGTAGCGGAGTGGTGCGAACTGGTTGCCGAGTGGTGCGAACTGGTTGCGGAGTGGTGCGAACAAGTTGCGGAGTGGTGCAAATTGGTTGCAGAGTGGTGCGAGCCGGTTGCGGAGTGGTGCGAACTGGTTGCAGAGTGGTGCGAACTGGTTGTGGGTTGGGGCAAGCTGGTTGCGGAGTGGTACGAACTCGTTGCGGAGTGGTGCGAACTGGTCGCGGAGTGGTGCGAACTGGTTGCGGAGTGGTGCGGACTGGTTGCGGAGTTGTGCGAACTGGTAGCAGAGTGGTGCGAACTGGTTGCGGAGTGGTGCAAATCGGTTGCGGAGTGGTGCAAACTCCTTGCGGAGTGGTGCAAACTGGTTGAGGAGTGGTCCGAACTGGTAGCGGAGTGGTGCGAACTGGTTGCCGAGTGGTGCGAACTGGTTGCGGAGTGGTGCGAACAAGTTGCGGAGTGGTGCAAATTGGTTGCAGAGTGGTGCGAGCCGGTTGCGGAGTGGTGCGAACTGGTTGCAGAGTGGTGCGAACTGGTTGTGGGTTGGGGCAAGCTGGTTGCGGAGTGGTACGAACTCGTTGCGGAGTGGTGCGAACTGGTCGCGGAGTGGTGCGAACTGGTTGCGGAGTGGTGCGGACTGGTTGCGGAGTTGTGCGAACTGGTAGCAGAGTGGTGCGAACTGGTTGCGGAGTGGTGCAAATCGGTTGCGGAGTGGTGCAAACTCCTTGCGGAGTGGTGCAAACTGGTTGAGGAGTGGTCCGAACTGGTAGCGGAGTGGTGCGAACTGGTTGCCGAGTGGTGCGAACTGGTTGCGGAGTGGTGCGAACAAGTTGCGGAGTGGTGCAAATTGGTTGCAGAGTGGTGCGAGCCGGTTGCGGAGTGGTGCGAACTGGTTGCAGAGTGGTGCGAACTGGTTGTGGGTTGGGGCAAGCTGGTTGCGGAGTGGTACGAACTCGTTGCGGAGTGGTGCGAACTGGTCGCGGAGTGGTGCGAACTGGTTGCGGAGTGGTGCGGACTGGTTGCGGAGTTGTGCGAACTGGTAGCAGAGTGGTGCAAACTGGTTGCGGAGTGGTGCGAACTGGATGTGGACCCGTGCGAACTGGTTGCGGAGTGGTGTGAACTGGTTGCGGAGTGGTGCGAACAAGTTGCGGAGTGGTGCAAATTGGTTGCAGAGTGGTGCGAGCCGGTTGCGAATTGGTGCGAACTGATTGCAGAGTGGTGCGAACGGGTTGCGGAGTGGTGCGAACTAGTTGGGGAGTGGTGCAAACTGGTTGTGGAGTGGTATGAACTGGTTGCGGAGTTGTGCGAATTTGTTGCGGAGCGGTGCGAACCTGTTGCGGAGTGGTGCAAACTGGTTGCGGAGTGGTGCGAACTGGTTGCCGAGTGGTGCGAACTGGTTGCGGCGTGGTGCGAACTGGTTGCGGAGTGGTGCGAACTGGTTGCAGACTGGTGCGAACTGGTTGGGGAGTGGTGCGAACTGGTTGTAGAGTGGTGCAAATTGGTTGCAGAGTGGTGCAAACGCGTTGTAGAGTGGTGCAAATGGGTTGCGGAGTTGTGCGAACTGGTAGCAGAGTGGTGCAAACTGGTTACGGAGTGAAGTGAACTGGATGCCGAGTGGTGCGAACTGGTTGCGGCATGGTGCGAACTGGTTAAGGAGTAGTTCCAAGTGGTTGCGGAGTGGTGGGAACTGGTTGCGGACTGGTGCGAACTGGTTGCAGAGTGGTATGAACTGGTTGTGGAGTGGTGCGAATGGGTTGCGGAGTGGTGCGAACTGGTTGCGGAGTGGTGCGAACTGGTTGCGGAGTGGTGCAAATTGGTTGCGGAGTGGTGCGAACTGGTTGCGAAGTGGTGCCAACTGGTTGCAGAGTGGTGCGAACGCGTTGTAGAGTGGTGCAAATGGGTTGCGGAGTTGTGCGAACTAGTTGTGGAGTGGTGCGAACTGGTTACAAAGTGGTGCGAACTGGTTGCGGAGTGGTGCGAACTGGTTGCGGAGATGTGCGAACTGTTGGCTCTAGCGGGTGTGGAGGCACCCTCAAGGATGCCTAGCTCTCTGGGATACACGCTACCACGGTTTGGGCAGCCAGTGGACAACAAAGGTGAAGAGTGTGGAGCACAAGGATCACGGGCAAGAGTGCGCAGAACTCGTCGCATTCAGTAGATCTGAATCGAAACACGTTTTTGTTACTTAGCATAGTCAAATCACATCAGATCCTTATAATGTGTGATCTAAGCTTTCCAACGCATCCAAGCACGCCCAAAATGGAGCTGTAGAGCCTCTGCTACGGCCGTCGAAGTAACCCTTGGTGGAGCTGCCCACCTGGCCTTGCACTCTAGGTAACGGGAGGCGCTTCGACGATGACCCGTCGAAGCGCCTCTAAGTCTTCGCCCATAAGTCAACAAGAAGTTCATCCTGGTCAAGGAGGTCCTTATGGTCACCTCATTCATGCCCCTGGTGCATTTGGAGGCCTTTAGGAATGAACTCGGATCCCTGGCGGTGGAATATCCTGCCAACCATGGCGGGTACTAGATTCCACTCACCAACACCCGTTTTCGGGCTAGGCTAACTTTCTGAATACTCACTCAAATCAAGCGATTCAAAGCACAATCTTGCATGGAAAACTCCAAGGAATCCAAATCTAAAGTCAAATCAGGTTTTTGACCACTTTTCAGTGGTTGATTCAGGGAGTACGATCAACGGCACTCATGGCAACGGGCACACCATGTCAACAATCTCCCCCTTGCACCGCAGCCTTGATGCCCTGTCCTTGGAACTTGTAGCATTTTAAAACCTCACAGCGCAAACCGAGATCCATGCAGCTTGCGTTGTGCCTGTCCTTGGGCTGTGCCTTGGTTATGACACCGGCGAGCATGCGCTTAGTACCACAATGCACAATAGCTGCATCTCCCTTCACCACCAAGTCCTGCACATAATGATGTCGGATCTCGATGTCCTTGGTCCTCCTGTGTAGTACTAGGTTCTGGGTCAGGCTGATGGCACTCATGTTGTCAACGTTGAGTACCGTTGGCTTCCTTTGCGGCACGCCGATCTCCTTTAACAGCCAACGTAGCCACACCGCCTCCTTTGCGGCTTCCGCGAGCGCAATGTACTCCGCTTCGGTGCTCGACAGCGCCACGCAGTCCTGCTTCCTGCTTGCCCACGAAACTGCTGCACCACCAAGCACAAACACAAACCTCGACGTTGATTTTCTGTCATCCAAATCACCAGCCCAGTCGGCATCAGAGTAGTCGACCAACTCGAGGGAGTCATCACGCGCTCCCCCTCCAAACACGAGCCGCGACTGTTTTGTTGCCTTGAGATAGGAGAGGATCCGCTTTACCGCTTGCCAATGCAGCGGCCCAGGGTCAGTAACATAGCGGCTCACTTGGCCTTCCGCGAAGGCTAGGTCGGGCCGCGTTGCCACCATGGCGTACATGATGCTCCCCACCGTAGACTGGTATGGCACACCTGCCATCTCCTCCTTCTCCTTGTCCGTGCTCGGGCCCATGCTCGAGCTCAACTCACATGTGGTGGTCATAGGTGTGCCGATGGGGTTGCACTCCTCCATGTTGTAGCGGCGGAGTACCTCTTGTACATACTTTGCCTGCCCCATCTCCAGCGTGCGTGCTTTGCGGTCCCTCTTGATGGCGACGCCAAGGTAGTACTCGAGCTCGTCCATGTCGGTCATTTTGAACCGACCGCCTAGCTGCCGCTTCAGGTTCACCAACTCCTCCATGTCCAATGACACGAGGATGAGGTCATCCACGTAGAGGACCACAATCAGGTGCAACCGCGGCTGCTTTCGCACGTACACGCTGTGATCCGCCTTGCAGTGATTGAAGCCAAGCTCGGCCATAAAGCCATCCATTTTCAGGTACTACATGAGTGGTGCTTGCTTGAGCCTGTAGAGCGCCTTGCGAAGCCGGCACGCCTTCCCCGGCGGCGCGTCGACCCCTTCCGGCACCTCCATGTAGACCTCCTTGTCCAGGTCGCCGTTGAGGAATGCGGTTTTTACATCCATTTGGTGGACTTCGTAGTCGCGCGCCGCCGCCACCGAGAGGATGGAGCCAATGGAGGCAAACTTTGCCACCGGTGCAAAGGTTTCGTCGTAGTATTCTCCTTTTCGCTGGGTGTACCCCTTCGTGACCAGCCGCGCCTTGTACCGCTCCACCTTCTTCTCCTTGGTGAGCTTCTTCTTGAAGATCCACTTGAAACCGATGATTTTCGCGCCCTCCGGCCTATCAATCAGCTGCCAAATTCCGTTCTCTTCGTGGGAGGCGAGCTCAGATTTTATGGCTCCTTCCCACTCAGCCCCATCCTTCTGCTGCAACGCCTCCTTGACGGTCTTGAGCTCCTCTTGCACAAAGAACACTCGAGCGAACCCAGTCCAGGTGCCCTGCGCGGCATCGTACCATTTTGCCGTCCTCCTTGCACATCCGCTTCTTGGGGGCTGCTGTTGTTGAGGCTGTTGCTGCTGTTGCCGCTGCTGCTACTGCTGCTGCCCTCTCGCGGCGCCACTCGCACCGCTGACCTGCTCCCCCTCAGTCAGGGACTGTGGAGATGCGGGCTCACTCCCCGCCTCCTCGTGCAGCTTCATTGCTGCCGACGCTTTGGACTCATCATCCAACGCGGCTGAATGCAAATCAGCCGCTCCAACATCGTCCGGATGGTTCTGGCCGGCTGGAGCCGATGGGACGTCACCCTCTTTTGCGTCCTCCGGCGTCTCCCCCTCGAGGAGTGACAGCCACTCCCCCCGCTTGGAGAGACCCGCGTCCTTGTGCCACAGTTGGCTTCCTCTCGCTCCACACTTTTTGTGGCGTCTTCCACACCTTGGACTCCGCGTCTTTTAGTGGCTTTGTCGGCGTCATGTTCATGATGTACGTCGCTGTCCGTGCCGCCTCGCCCCAGTACCGCTGCGCGAGGCCGGCATCGCTCAACATGGACCGGACCATGTTGAGGATGGTACGGTTTGCCCTCTCGGCGACACCGTTCTGCTGCGGAGAGTGTGGCAGAGTTTTCTGCCACGCAATCCCCTTGCTCTTCATCCATGCCGAGCAGCCCTCGTACTCACCACCGTTTTCGCTCCGGAACGCCTTCACCTTGAACTCTGTTTGCCGCTCCACAGCCGCCATGAATTCATGCATACAAGACAAGACATCGCTCTTCCTCTTGATGATGTAGAGATAGAGCTTGCTGCTGTGGTCATCGATGAAGGTGACGAAGTAGCACGCCCCACCAATGGAGGGCTCGAACGGTCCACACACATCTGTGTGCACCACCTCCAACTTCGCCGATGCACGCGTCCCTTTGCCATCAAACGGCTGTCGTGTCGCCTTGCCCACCACGTATGGCTCGCACACGGTATTCTTGGCTGCATCGAGGCCCTTGATCTCAAGGCCCCGCACCACATCCTTCTTCTCCATGTCCCTCACAGTTGAGGGAGCAATGTGACATAGGCGGCGGTGCCATAGGTCCAGATTTCCTTCATCCTTCGTCACGAGGTTGACGGCGTCAGTCCTTACTGCATCGGCAAGGACCTTGGTGCAAAGAAGGTACAGATCCTCCTCCCTCTTGCCACGCGCAATCACCTCGCCATCTCCCTCCTTCTGGATGATGGCCTCTTTCTTGTTGAAGAGTACCTCGAGCCCCTTGTCGGTAAGGCGGCTCAGTGACAGCAGATTTTCCCCAAAGTTGGGCATGTGGAGTACGTCGTAGATGGTGCACGGAACGACTTTCCCGTTCACCACTGACTCAATGCAAACATTGCCTTCGCCCGCGGCCAACTCTGTTTTGCCGTTGGCCACTGTCATGCACCGCTCGGTGGCGCCGTAGGTGACGAATGCCGCCCGGTTGCATTGGGTGTGGCGGCCTGATCCGGAGTTGATCACCGTGACTTCCGGATCTGTGAAGTCAGTAGATTCCCTGGGCATCATGGCTTGGATGTCCTTCTTCCCGCCCTTCCGGGGCTGGTCCGACTTCTTGTTGGGGTAATCGCGTGCGTAGTGGCCCTATTTGCCACAATTATAGCACTCCCCCTTGATGTCACCTTTCTTGGTGCCCTGCTTGGCACCCTTCCCCTTCTTGCCCCCCCCTCCACCTTGAGGGTGGACGTCATAGGCGGAACTCGATGTTGCCCTGCCCTCTCTCCCATCACGCCGCATCCATTCATTGCGGACGTAGTCAGCCACCTTCGGGTATTTCAGCTCATCGGCGGACCAGCCGCCTACGACGGTGATCATGGGATTCCAACTGTCCGGCAAGGCCAAGAGGATGATCATGGCTTGCAGCTGAGGATCGACCTTCCATCCGGTGGCTACGCACTCGGCAGTGAGGGACTCAATCTGCTGCAGGATCTCCATGATATCGTCGCCTTCGTTGGCTCGGAGGGTGACGAGCCTCTTGAAGACAAAGAGCTGGTTAGGAAGGTTGGTGGACTGATAGATGGTGCAGAGTTTCTTCCAGGTCTCCTCGGCCTCCGTGCATCCTTGAATCAGTGCGCGCTACGGCGGAGCTAGCGCTAAGACCAACAATGCAAGCGCCTTCTTGTTGCGCTTCTTGTACTTGTCCACTTCCTCCGGCGTCGCGGTATCCGGAGGCGCGGTCTCTTCACCGTTGACCAGCTCAAGCAAGCCCTTGTCATCGAGGTAGACCTCAAACTGCCACCTCCACAAGGGGAAGCCGTTTCCATCAAACTTGGAGACAGCGCCAATGCTCTCTTGCTCAGTCGTTGCCATGGCGCGCGGCGGTAGCCTGAAACTTGAAGAGCTAGGGTCCGTCTAGGCACGTCGGTCCATAACCCTTTGTTGGCTCTAGTGGGTGTGGATGCACCCTCAAGGATGCCTAGCTTTCTGGGATACACGGTACCAAGGTTTGGGCAGCCAGTGGACAACAAAGGTGAAGAGTGTGGAGCACAAGGATCAGGGGCAAAAGTGGGCAGAACTCCTCGTATTCGGTAGATCTGAATCAAAACACGTTTTTGTTAGTAAGAATAGCAAGATCACATCCGATCCCTGTAGGCTGTGATCTAAGCTTTCCAACGCATCCAAGCACGTCCGAAACTGAGCAGTAGAGCCTCTGCTACAGCCGTCGAAGTAACCCTTGGTGGAGCCGCCCACCTGGCCTTGCACTCTAGGTAACGGGAGGCGCTTCGACGATGACCCGTCGAAGCGCCTTTCTTCGCCCAGAAGTCAACAAGAAGTTCATCCTGGTCAAGGAGGTCCTTATGGTCACCTCATTCATGCCCCTGGTGCATTTGGAGGCCATTAGGAATGAATTCGGATCCCTGGCGGTGGAAAATCCCACCACCCATGGCGGGAACAAGATTCCACTCACCCACACCCGTTTTTCGGGCCAGGCTAACTTTCTGAATACTCACTCAAATGGAGCGATTCAAAGCTCGATCTTGCATGGAAAAATCCAACGAACCAAATCTAAAGTCAGATCAGGTGTTCGACCACTCCTCAGTGGTCGAACCTGGGAGTAGGATCAACGGCACTCAT
>SZWC01030006.1:0-25186 GCA_023375785.1 Penium margaritaceum | reverse complement strand
GGGGGTGTCATAATGCAATTGCAAATGTGTCCTCCAGGTTGTCCACGGAACATCCCTCTAGGGGGGTGGGGGGGAGTATTCCAGTGAAGACACCTACGCGTAACAAATCAACAAAAACCGACCTGGTGTCAAAGGGAGAAACCTTTTACTATTTATTGACTAGCAAGTACAAATACTTTCAACAAGTAGTGGAACGGTGTGGCTACCAGATTAGGCATGTGCCACTTACCATGACCAAACAATGTTACTATGTGTGGTCAACGTTGACAACCCATAATGTGGATCATGAATTGTCAGATGGGGGAAACAATGATTTGGGAATACCACATACCAACTAGCAAGTATAACGACCTTCAGTCAGTAGTAGCACAGTGTGGCTACCATGCACAATGACCGACCAAAGTAGGCATATGTACTGCCTTTGACCAAAGAAATCCATCGTGTGTGGTCAACGTTGACAACTCATAACACGAGTCACAAATGGTCAGAGGGGGAAACAATGGTTTGGGAAAACCATGTATCAAATTGCAAGCACAACGAGCTTCAATATGTTGTGGCACAGTGTGGATACCTTGCACGGTGACCAACGAAAGTGAGCATATGTTGCTGACCATGACCATATAATGTCAGTAAGTGTGGTAAACTTTGACAACTCATAACACGAGTCACAAATGGTCAGGGTGGAAGATAATGGTTTGTGAATACTAGTTAGCGACTAGCAAGTACAAACACCTTCAATATGTAGTGGCACAGTGTGGCTACAATGCACAGTGACCAACCAAAGTCTGCATATGTCACTGACCACGAACAAAGAATTTCACTTTATGCAGTCAATGTTGACAACTCACAACACAAGTCATAGATACTCAGATGGGGTAACAATGGCTTGGGAACACTAGCTATCAGCTAGAAAGCACAAAGACCTTTGGTACATATTGACACGGTGTGGTAACCATGTACAGTGACAAACCAAAGTAGGCATATGTCACAAACCATGACCAACGGATTTCATAGTGTGTGGTCAACGTTGAAAACTCATAACACGAGTCACAAATGGTCAGTGGGGGAAACCATGGGTTGGGAACACTAGTTATCAACTGGGAAGTAGAAAGCATTTCAACAAGTAGTGACACGGTGTGGCTAGCGTCCACAGCGACCAACCAAAGGATGCATGTGTCACTGACTATGACCGAAGAAGTCGACTATGTATGGTCAACATTGACAACTCACAACACGTGTCACAAATGGTCAAAGGGAGAGACAATGGTTTGGGAACCCTATGTATCAACCAGAAAGGACAAAGAACTTCAATACGTAGTGGCACGTCGTGGCTACTATGCACACCAAGCAACCAAAGTAGGCATATATCACTGACCATGACCAAAGAATTTCAATATGGGTGGTCAACGTTCACCAACCATAACACAAGTCACAAACGGTCAGAGGGGGGAAACAATGGTCTTGGAATTTCAGTCTTCAACGAGCAGGTACAGTGACATTCAATCAGTATTAGCACAATGTTGCTACCATGCACAATGACCGACCAAAAGTAGGCATATGTACTACCTTTCACCAAAGAAATCCGCTGTGTGTGGTCAACATTGACAACCCATAACACAAGTCACAAATAGTCACAGTGGGAAATAATTGTTTGGGAACACCAGGTATCAACTAGCAAGCACAGTGACCTTCAATATGTTGTGGCACGGTGTGGATACAATGCACGATGACCAACCAAGGTATGCATATGTCACTGACCATGTGTCAGGCACACTTCAGCCACAGCTCCGCAGGGAAGGACCATCCGCGTGGAAGACCTGGACAGCCTGAGATCCACACACAGAACGTTGGCTCATGTGGACGCGGTTGGGCGAAGTGTAGCGCGGAATCTAGGGGAAGGGTGTCTGCAGGTGAGCACAATTACCTGCGGCGTTCCTATTCAACTAAGTGCATGATGCGGAGAAGAAAAAGGCGGGACGCAGTAGTGAGAAATCCGCGGTACAAAGAAAACAAGGACGAGCCGCAGCAAGATCCACAATCACTGACAAGGCGCAGGCAAATCAGCGGATGGACCGAGCAATGAAGGGAGAAACAACCAATCAGCATGAGTGACCAAGCATCAATCATGGAGGACCCTTTGGAGACGCACCGCGGAAGGCGAAAATTCAAGGAAGAACACAAAGACCACGTGCATGAGCCGCGGATGAAGAATATCATTAGCAAGGGATATGCTTTGTTTGAGGACAAGACCCATGGGACGTATGCGCAACACGTGAAGTCCAAGTAGGAGGGAGGGAAGATAGCTTGAGAGGGATAAGACCGACGGCGTGTAGACACACCATGCGGAGTCCCAAGTAGATAAGACCTAGATGGCACTAGCGCAACGTGAGCTCAGTTTTGCTTGCTTCCTTGAGCAATACTCTGCATTCATGTACTCCGCTGAGTTTATCAAAAACATTCACTCGCTCTCCTCTGAGTTCACAACCCCACTACCTCCATGCCTTTTGTAGCTCTTGGAGTCCTGTCCGCGGTCTGCGGGACTTTATGCGTGAAGAGCCAAAAGCCCGGGTGAAGTGAGCTGCCGGCGGTGTCCTTGCTTTCACATGTCCGCGGAACGGGGATTCTGCGGAGAGGAGCTGGAAGCCACGAGGTGGCGGGCTCACGTGTGGCAAGAAGTGGACCGCGGAGTGTCATTCATCGGTGAGGTTCGTGCGGAAAGATCCAGACCTGCAGTCTACGGAACTAGCACTAGCTTGGAGCTGGTGTCTGTGCTCCGTTGTATACCTAGCTTGAGCAGGTGAGTGAGAAGTGCATAGTCCGCGGATAGCGCGGAATAAGATCCCTGCGGAGAGAATCAAGGGCGCGGCAAAATTGGGGGTATCAGTGTCATGGTGCGGTGAGCGTGGATAGTTCCTTGCTCTTTGTTTAGCGGAACTACATGTAACCTTTAGAACAGTCACTGATGTCAGCAGCAAGCTTTGTGTATCATGATTGTAGGAAATGGCAGCAGCAGTCATCCGTGCGGTGTTTCTTGCCATGCCGAGCCACCACTTACGAGGGCGGTCAGAGTTCCTCGCCTGTGCTGTCCCGCACCCCAGCCAGCTCCTCACCCGGCGCTGACCCCTTGGTCCAACACCAACGGGTGAACAATTGGCTGGAGCACCTGCACTGGCGTCGCATCATGGACGCTCTGGGCAAACGTGTAGAAGTGGAAACAATATCTGACCATGGCAGCCGTGGATCCAACCAGTCCCGGTACGAGGCCGAGGGATAGGAGGCTGTGGTTACAGCACCACCTTTGTTTTTTTATCCCCAACCATCATCAGAGCAGCACTCCGCTGGTGGAGTATTCGAGGCCTATTGCGAATTGGTCTACCGGCGTTGTGGCGGGCAGCAGGCGTTGGTGGCTGGCAGCATGTCAGGGCAGCACCCACCTCCGCCAGTGCATCCGCAAACTCTACTACAAAACCCCGAGGAACCAGGAACCACCAGGATCCCAGCAGTGGACGACCAGCAGTCAATGATGGACTTGCAGCAGACAGGACCACCGGTTTCCGCGATTGGGATGCCCTGGACTCGAATCTGCCGCGACAGCTGGCAGGGATGGTTTTGAAGGGTATAACGGCATGATCGCCTATGATTGGCCTGAAGTAGCAGGAGATGGTCCCACCAGTATTCCACCCAGGAAACGAGCTACTGGGGACACAGGTGCCCTCACAAGCACCGGGATCCACGCAGTTGCCTGTGAATCAACCTTTGGCGAATCAACCTTCCCCGTCTGTGAGAGCAACGGCGGTAGAACCCATCACACCCTCTCGGACGACGGGATTGCCACAGCCGCCAAAGCACCTGCTGTAGCAGACTCTGGGAGCTGGATATGCAGGGGTGCCACCGCAGTCTTCCGCATCCGGAGCTGGGCCGCAGCAGATGCCTCTCCAGTAGAGCATGGGCGTACCACTACCGGGAACATCCCCACCCGCCATGCTGACGGCACCGCTACAGCAGCAAGCGTACCCATCCCAGGTGGCCGCAAATGTGCCACAAGCGGGAGCAATACCTCATCCACCGACACCTGGACTATCGACCCAGCAACCTTGGCAGTCCGTGCCGCAAGCAGGAGTGGCAGTTCAGCCTCCTGTGGGGATGACACGGCCAGGAAATCATGGTGGGGTCATTGTTCACCAGGGAGCCCCGGCCCAACCAACAAGGAATCAACCTCTTCGCCATCCGCAGCAGACGCTTGGGGGTGTGACGCAGATGAGCACCATGATTCAGCCCCCTGCTACCACTTCGCCCTTATGGACAATGCAGTACCAGCAGCCTATGGGCATGACACAAATGGGAGCAACACCATCGATACGCGCTACCAGCGCACTACCGCAGCCACTAGTGATTGTTCATCAGCAATTACCCCACCACCAGCTGGTTGGAGCATTGTCCGCGGGAGCACCGCCGCCAATGCTACTACCAACATTGATGATGCAGGGTCACTCGCACTACCACCGCAACAAACGCACACTGCCAATGTGGAACCAGCGGCTCAATCCTATCCCCCAATTGTGACTCCTACCAGCTAAGCGTATTGGGCACCCTATGGGACGGCACCATCGGCACCCGGGACCCAGGCTCTGCCCCCTGGGATGGCATTCTTCTCCACACCTTACACCGTTACTACACCAGTGCCTACCTATTTATACGTGCTTCCCCCACCCATGCAGCGAAGCTTTCCCATGCCCACGAGACAATCACAGACGCCAAACCCTTCAATGGGATACTCCGCAGCCCCGTCTGCAACCATTCCGTCGCCACATGCTATGACTACGTTGACGACTAACCATAGTACTGTTTCGCAGCTACAATGTATCCGTTCAGAACCCGCCAACATTCTGCAGTTGGACTCCTTCAAGGGTGCCCCGGAGGAGGATCCCTAGGTCTGGCATAAACAAATGACCCTCTATGCTAGCATCGGCCAAATTCTGCCTGACCTCTGCCTTGCCACTGCGGAAAGTCACCTCTAGGGGGCTGTAGCTGGCTGGTACAACGCGCGGGTGCCTTTCCCATCTTTCGAGGACTTCGGCAATGCCCTTATCGAGCGCTTCAAGCACATGACAAGGAAAGAAGCGCTGCGGAAGATTGAGAAGGAGGTCATGCGCAAGGATGATGATATCCGCAGATTCTTGGACCAATTCCTGACCTGGGCTTCAGTGGCCAGAAGTCCGCAAGGGGGAAGGCCTGCCGCTGTGGGTCCTGCTGCAAACCCTCATCCGCGTACTTCCCCATGAGATCAGCAGCCTCATGATTCCTGACCACTACCATTCCCTCCAAGACGCGGTGCACAACGCCACATCCATCTTCACCAGACAGCGGTCCACCCGGCAATACCAAGGCGCTGAGACCCATGCACCCTCCCCTTCCCACGCCCTGCCCTTGAAGCAGCAGAAGCCAAGAGCTTGCTACACATGCCAGAGCCGGGAACACATTGCTTGGGACTGCCCTCGTAAGCGACGAACAGCTCCGTGTCCTGACCCAATTTCCTAGGATCCTATGGTCCAGCAGTGGCAACAGTACTATAGCCAGATGTGGCCGGGTCAGCAACAACAGCATCAGCGGCAACAGCAGCAAAAGCAACAGCAACCGCATCCATCCCCCACAGGACAAGACCAGGCGACCCCAGGGACAGGCCAGGGAATCTTGCCGAAACCGCCGCAAAACCCTGCGACCGGCGCCCACAACATAGAACTGGGTTTGCCCATGGCGGAGAACGAACTACGGAGGTAACACCCACACCTGAGGAAACAGAGCTCGTTACACAAGCCTGTTGGCATAAGCTTCGCGGTTGGGGAACACAAGTCATAGACATTGAGAGGGGCAAACACCGGTTTGGGAACACTAGCTATCAACTATAAAGCACAAAGACCTTTGATACGTAGTGACACGGCGTGGTAACCATGTACAGGGACAAACCAAAGTAGGCATATGTCACTAACCATGACCAAACGGATTTCACAATGTGTGGTCAACGTTGAAAACTCATAACACAAGTCACAAATGGTAAGTGGGGGAAACCATGGGTTGGGAACACTAGTTATCAACTAGCGGGTTAAAATATTTTCAGCAAGCAGTCGCACGGTGTGTCTAGCATGCACAGTGACCAACCAAAGGATTCATATGTCACTGACTATGACCGAAGAAGTCCACTATGTGTGGTCAACATTGACAACTCATAACACAAGTCACAAATGGTCAGAGGGACAGACAATGGTTTGAGAACCCTATGTATTGATTAGTAAAGACAAAGAACTTCAATACGTTGTGGCACGGTGTGGCTACTATGCACACCAAAGAACCAAACTAGGCATATGTCAATAACCATGACGAAAGAATTTCAGTATAAGTGGTCACCATTCACTCACCATAACACGAGTCAGAAACGGTCGGAGGGGGAAACAATGGTCTGTGAATATCAGTTCTCAACTAGCAAGTACGACGACCTTCAATCGGTATAAGCAGGGTGTGGCTACCATGCACAATGACCGATCAAAGTAGGCATATGTACTACCTTTCACCAAATGCATCCGTTGTGTCTGGTCAGCGTTGACAACTCATAATAGGAGTCACAAATTGTCAGAGGGGGAGACAATGGTTTGAGAACACGATGTATCAACTAGCAAGCACAAGGACCTTCAATTATCTGTGGCACGGTGTGGATACCATCCACGATGACCAACCAAAGTAGGCATATGTCACTGACCATGACCAAATAATGTCACTAAGTGTGGTAAACTTTGACAACACATAACACGAGTCACAAATGGTCAGAGTGGAAGACAATGGTTTAAGAATAACATTCATCGAGTAGCAAGTACAAATACCTTCATTATGTATTGGCACAGCGTGGCTACCATGCACAGTGACCAACCAAAGTATGCATATGTCACTGACCATGACCAACAGATTTCACTTCATGTGGTCAGCGTTGAAAACTAACAACACGAGTCACAGATAGTCAAAGGGGGGGTAACATTGGTTTGGGAACACTAGCTATTGACTAGAAAGCACAAATACATTCAATACGTAGTGACACGGCGTAATAACCATGTGCAGTGACAAACCAAAACAGGCATATGTCACTAAGCATGACCAAACGAATTTCACAGTGTGTGGTCAACATTGAAAACTCATCACACGAGTCACAAGTGGTCAGAGGGGGAAACAATTGTTTAGGAACACTAGTTATGAAATAGCAAGTACGAAAGACTTCAACAAGTAGTGGCACGGTGTGGCTAGCATGCACAGTGACCAACCAAAGGATGAATACGTCATTGACTATGACCAAAGAAGTCCACTATGTGTGGTCAGCATTGACAACTCATAGCACACATCACAAATGGTCACAGGGAGAGACAATGGGTTGAGAACCCTATGCATGGACAAGAAAGGACAAATAACTTCAATACGTAGTGGCACGGTGTGGCTAATATGCACACCAAACATCCAAACTAGGCATATGTCACTGACCATGACCGGAGATTTTCAGTATGGGTGGTCAACGTTGACAACCCATAACACGAGTCACAAACGGTCAGGGGAGGAAACAATGGTTTGGGAACATCAGTTCTCAGCTAGCAAGTACAACGAACTTCAGTCATTAGTAGCACGGTGTGGCTTCCTTGCACAATGACCGACCAAAATAGGCATATGTACTGCCTTTGACCAAAGAAATCCGCTGTGTATGGTCAACGTTGACAACTCATAATACAAGTCACAAAAAGTCAGAGTGGGAAACATTTGTTTGCGAACACCAGGCATCAACTAGTAAGCACAATGACCTTCAGTATGAAGAACTTCAACAAGTAGTGGCACGGTGTGGCTAGCGTGCACAGTGACCAACCAAAGGATGCACACGTCACTGACTATGACCGTAGAAGTCCACTATGTATGCTCAACATTGAAAACTCATAACACGAGTCACAAGTCGTCAGAGGCAGAGACAATGGTTTAAGAACCATATGTATCGACTAGAAAGGACAAAGAACTTTAATACGTAGTGGCATGTTGAGGCTACCATGCACACCAAACACCCAAAGTAGGCATATGTCACTGACCATGACCAGAGAATTTCAATATGGGTGGTCAACATTCACCAACCATAACACATATCACAAACGGCCAGAGAGGGAAACAATGGTCTGTGAATATGAGTTCCCAACTAGCAAGTACAACGATCTTCAATTAGTATAAGCACAGTGTGGCTACCACGCACAATGACCGGCCAAAGTAGGCATATGTACCGCCTTTGACCAAAGAAATCCGCTATGTGTGGTAGGGCCTAAGCCGTGGGGGGTAGGGGGGGTGTCATAATGCGGTCGCAAATTTGTCCTCCAGGCCGTCCACAGAACATCCCTCTAGGGGGGCGGGAGGGAGTTTTCCAGTGGAGGCACCTACGCCTAACAAATCAACAAAATCCAACCTGATGTTAAAGGGAGAAACCCTTTGCTATTTATTGACTAGCAAGTACAAATACTTTCAACAAGTAGCGGAACGGTGTGGCTACCATGCACAATGACCAACCAGATTAGGCATGTGCCACTTACCATTACCAAATAATGTTTATATGTGTGGTCAACGTTGACAACCCATAACATGGGTCACAAATTGTCAGAGGGGGAAACAATGGTTTGGGAATACTAGATACCAACTAGCAAGTACAACCTTCAGTCAGTAGTAGCATGGTGTGGCTACCATGGACAATGACCGACCAAAGTAGGCATATGTACTACCTTTGACCAAAGAAATCCACCGTGTGTGGTCAATGTTGACAGCTCATAATCCAAGTCACAGATGGTCGGAGGGGGAAACAATGGTTTGGGAACACCAAGTATCACATAGCAAGCACTAGGAGCTTCAATACGTTGTGGCACGGTGTGGATACCATGCACGATGACCAACCAAAGTAGGCATATGTCACTGACAATGACCAAACAATGTCACTAAGCGTGGTAAACGCCGATAACTCATAACACGAGTCACAAATGGTCAGGGTGAAAGATAATGGGTTGTGAATACTAGTTATCGACTAGTAGGTACAAATATCTTCACCAGTAGTGGCACAGTGTGGCTACAATGTACATTGACTAACCAAAGTATGCATATGTCACTGACGATGAACAAAGAATTTCACTTCATGTGGTCAACATTTACAACTCAAAACATAAGTCACAGATAGTCAGAGGGGGCTAACTATCATTTGGGAAGACTAGCTGTCAACAAGAAAGCACAAATACCTTTGATACGTAATGACACGGCCTGGTAACTATGTACAGTGACAAACCAAAGTAGGCATATGTCACAAACCATGACCAAACGGATTTCACAGTATGTGGTCAATGTTGAAAACTCATAGCACGAGTCACAAATGGTCAGAGGGGGAAACCATGGGTTGGCAACACTAGTTATCAACTAGCAAGTGGACAGATTTTCAACAAGTAGTGGCACGGTGTGGCTGGCGTGCACAGTGACCAACCAAATGATGCACACGTCACTGACTATGACCAAAGAGGTCCACTATGTATGGTCAACATTGACAACTCATAACACGAGTCACTAATGGTCAGAGGGAGAGACAAGTTTTTGCGAATCCTATGTATCAACTAGAATGGACAAATAACTTAAATACGTAGTTACACGGTGTGGCTACTATGCATACCAAACAACCAAACTAGGCATATGTCACTGACCATGATGAAAGAATTTTAATACAAGTGGTCGACATTCACCAACCATAACACGAGTCACAAACGGTCAGAGGGGGAAACAATGGTCTGAGAATATCAGTTATCAACTAGCAAGTACAGCGACCTTCAATCAGTATAAGCACCATGCACAATGACCGACCAAAGAAGGCATATGTACTACCTTTGACGAAAGACATATGATGTGTGTGGTCAGCCTTGACAACTCATAATTGGAGTCACAAATGGTCAGATGGGGAGACAATGGTTTGGGAACAACAGGTATTAACTAGCAAGCACAAGGACCTTCGATAAGTTGTGGCACGGTGTGGATACCATGCACGATGACCAACCAAAGTAGGCATATGTCACTAACCATGACCAAATTATGTCACTAAGTGTAGTAAACTTTGACAACTCATAACACAAGTCACAAATGGTCACAGTGGAAGACAATGGTTTGTGAATACTACTCATAATGTAGCAAGCACAAATACCTTCAATATGTAGTGGCACAGTGTGGCTACCATGCACAGTGACCAACCAAGTATGCATATGTCACTGACCATGACCAACAAACTTCACTTCATGTGGTCAGCGTTGAAAACTCACAACATGAGTCACACATAGTCAAAGGGGGGTAACATTGGTTTGTGATCACTAGCTATTGCCTAGAAACCACAAATACATTCAATACGCAGTGACACGGCGTGGTACCCATGTACAATGACAAACCAAAGTAGGCATATGTCACTAACCATGACCAAACGAATTTCACTGTGTGTGGTCAGCGTTGAAAACTCATCACACGAGTCACAAATTCTCAGAGGGGGGAAACAATGGGTTAGGAACACTGGTTATCAACTAGCTAGTACAAAGAACTTCAACAAGTAGTGGCACGGTATGGCTAGCGTGCACAGTGACCAACCAAAGGATGAATACGTCACTGACTTTGACTGAAGAAGTCCACTGTGTGTGGTCAACATTGTCAACTCATAACTCGAGTCACGAATGTTCAGAGGGACAGACAATGGTTTGGGTACCCTATGCATGGACTAGAAAGGACAAATAACTTCAATACGTAGTGGTACGGTGTGGTTCATATGCACACCAAACATCCAAACTAGGCATATGTCACTAACCATGACCAGAGAATTTCAATATGGGTGGTCAACGTTGACCAACCATAACATGAGTCACAAACGGTCAAGGGAGGAATGAATGGTTTGGGAATATCAGTTCTCAACTAGCAAGTACAACGACCTTCAGTCAGTAGTAGCATGGCGTGGCTACCATGCACAATGACCGACCAGAGTAGGCATATGTACTTCCTTTGACGAAAGAAATCCACTGTGTCTGGTCAACGTCGACAACTCATAACATGAGTCACAAATGGTCAGAGGGGGAAACAATGGTTTGGGAACACCAAGTATCAAATAGAAAGTACAAAGAGCTACAATACGTTGTGGCACGGTGTGGATACCATGCATGATGACTAACCAAGGTATGCATATGTCACTGACCATGACCAAAGAATGTCACCATGTGTGGTAAACTTGGACATCTCATAACGCGAGTCACAAATGGTCAGGGTGGAAGATAATGGGTTCTGAATACTAGTTATCCACTAGCAAGTACAAATACCTTCAATCTGTAGTGGCACAGTGTTGATATAATGCACAATGACCAACCAAAGTACACATATGTCACTGACCATGAACAAAGAATTTCACTTCATGTGGTCAATGTTGACAACTCACAACACGAGTCACAGATATATAGAGGGGGTAACAATGGTTTGGGAACACTAGTTACCAACAAGAAAGCACAAAGACCTTCAATACGTAGTGACACTGCGTGGTTACCATGTACAGTGACAAACTAAAGTAGGAATATGTCACTAACCATGACAAAACGGATTTCACACAGTGTGGTCAACGTCGAAAACTCATAACAAGAGTCACAAATGGTCAGTGGGGGAAACCATGGGTTAAGAACACTAGTTATTAACTAGCGGGTAAACAGATTTTCCACAAGAGGTGGTGACACAGTCTTGCTTTCTGCTACACCACGAGACCGCTGCACCAGCAAGGAAGAACACGTAGCCGGATGTGGACTTCCGCTTGTCCACATCGCCAGCGTAGTCTTCATCCGTGTAGCAGACCAGACTGAAGGGTCCGCCCGCCTCTTGCCGTCGGACCTCAAGCATGCATGCCGCATCACTTGCAGGTAGCAGAGGATGCGCTTGACCGCCTGCCAGTGTAGTGGCCCTGGATCGGCCACGTACCTGCTCACTTGGCCCACCCCGTAGGCCAGGTCTGGTTGATCCACCACCATGGCGTACATGAGGCTGCCCACCGCCGATTGGTATGGAACCCCTGCCATATCCTCCCGCTCTTCTTTTGTCTGTGGTGCCATTGCCGGACTCAGTTCACAGAAAGTGGAGATTGGACTGCCAACTGGTTTGCAGTCCTCCATACCGTACCGCTTCAGCACATCGGCCACGTATTTGGCCTGCCCCAGCTCAAGTGTGCGCGCCCTCCGGTTCCGCGTAATGCTAATCCCGAGGTAGTACTCAAGCTCCCCCATCTCTGCCATCTGGAATCTGCTACTCAGCTACTCTTTCAGCCGCTGTAGGCTTGGCATATCCATTGAGCACAAAATCAGGTCGTCCACGTAGAGTGCAACGATCCAATGGAGCTGTTTGTCGCGCCGCACGTACACGCTGTGATCTGATTTACAGCGCTTGAAGCCGAGTTGTGCCATGAAGCTGTCCATCTGTTGGTACCAGCATCTGGGTGACTGTTTTAGCCCGTACAAGGACTTCCGCAGCTTCCACACCTTGCCCTCCGGCGCCTCCACCCCCTCTGGCACCTCCATGTAGATCTCTTTGTCAATAATACCATTGAGGAAGGCCGTCTTTACGTCCATTCAGTGGAGCTCCATGTCCTTCGCGGCCGCCACCGCAAGGATGGCTCGGATGCTTGTGAACTTGGCGGCGGGAGCAAACGTCTCAACGTAGTGCTCCCCCTTACGCTGTGTGTACCCTTTTGTCACCAGCCGCGCCTTGTACCTGTCAACCACACCTTCCTTTCTGAACTTGGTCTTGAAGACCCACTTTGAGCCGATGACCTTGGCATCCTTTGGCCTGTCAACCAGCTCCCACGTATAACTTTCCGTTATGGACGCCAGCTCAGATTTGATGGCTGCGTCCCATTGACCCCTTTTAAGCCGTGCAAGCGCCTCTTGCACGGTAGTCGGCTCCCTTGATGCAGCCAGCATGCACCGCGTCATGCCAATCCATCGACCGGTGCTTGCGTCAAAGCGCTTTCCTGCCTTTCGCTGCCTCCCGCTACGGCGCGGTAGTTTTGGTGGCGCATCGTCGCTTTGCTGTGATCCCTCCGACACAGTATGATCTGATGAATCATTTACCAGACGGCTCCCCCACGATCTCTCCCGCTGCGGCGAAACATGGCCCGGACAGACGGCGCGTCCAGTGGATTTTCCACCAATGCCCATTGCACACTCTGCAGGGAGTGCGCGCCTTGGCACCCTTGGTGCCTCATCCGTCGGATCCTTCTGGTGGATTTCATCATCAGCTTGATCGTCATCAGAGTCCTCCACTTTGGCTGCCACCGTTGGTGCACCGTCGCACTTTGATGCTGCATCCTCAACTTCGGCGTCCGCCGGCTCCTTCTTGTAGTCAAGGAGCTGGAACTACTCCCCCGTCTTTGGGGAGTCCACCACGCACACTTCGTTGCTGCTGATGTAACTCTGCTGCTCGTTGAACTCGACATCTTGGCTGCAGATTATCTCCCCCTTGCACATGTCGTAGAGCCTGTATGCCTTATGCGCGCTCTCATAGCCAAGGAAGAGATACGAGTTTGCCCACGGCTCAAGCTTGCTGTCGCGCCTCTGTGTAGCCTGCACCACCGCATGCGCTTTGTACCCGCATACTTTCAGGTGTGCCACACTTAGCTTGCGCCCAGTCCAAACCTCCTGCGGCGTCTTCCAGCCGCTCTTCCCCTTCAGCACCGCTATAGGAGTGAGGTTCATGGTGTAGCTCGCCGTACGCACAGCTTCCGTCCAGAAGCTTCACGGGAATTCCGCATCCACCAACATAGTCCATACCATGTTTATTAGCGTCTGGTTTGCCCACTCTACCACGCCATTTGACTGAGGCAAATACGGCGTAGTTTGTTGCCATATTATGCCCTGTTGTTTCATCCACCCACTACAGCCCACGTACTCTCCGCCGTTGTCGCTGCGTAGCACTCTGACATTCCGGCTAGTCTACCTCTCCACCGCGGTGACATACTCCTTGAGCCGGTCCAGGACCTTGCCTTTCCGCTTCATGAAGTACACGAAGAGTTTTCTGCTGTAGTCATCAATAAAGGTGATAAAGTAACGCACGCCGCTCTTTGACACCATCTTGAATGGTCCGCACACGTCGCTGTGCACGACCTCTAGCAGGTCCAAGGCACGATTCACGTTCTTGTTGAGTGGTTTGCGCCGTGCCTTGCCCAAAATGCAAGGCTCGCACTTTTTGTGCACTGCTCCATCTGTCGCCTCTTCCGCACCATCAATGATGAGGCCGCGTACCAGCTTACGCTTCGCCATCTCCTTCACGAGTGCGAGCTAGGAATGCCCTAGTCGTTGGTGCCAGGGCTCCAAATCAGCTCCCACTCCTTTGGCCAGGTTGACGGTGTGTTCTTGCAAATCTGCTGAATCTGTTGCCGCGGGGATCACCTTGGTCTCCACAATGTAGAGGCCTCCCTTAGCTTAGCCTCCAGCACGGTCGCGCCGCCACCGTCCTTCCACACGACAGCCCCTCTTCTCCTTAAGAGCACCTCGTACCCCTTGTCAGTCAGGCTGTTGACACTTAGGATGTCAGCCAAGCCAGGTACGTGCTGCACGTTCTTGATCACACACTACACCCGCTTCCCACCAACCACCACCTCCACGTCCACGTCTCCTTGGCCTGCCGCCCGCTCGACATTGTCGTTCGCGACCACCATGGACGTGCTGTACTTGGTGTAGTGGATGAACCCGACCTTCTTAACTAGGGTATGCTCCTCGGCTCCGGAGTCAAGGCATCGCCGGTTAGTCTTTTTGAGGTGGTGGTTCTGAGTGCCGTTGAGAAGCGAACTCTTGCCTTTGGTGTCCTTGCCGCCGGCTTTTGCCTCCTCGGTGCACTCACGGGCCCAATGGCCCTCCTTGCCGCAGTTGCCGCACGCACCCTTCTTGACGCCCTTCTTGCCGCCACCATGTCCGCCACCTCCGTTGCCCCCACTTCCGCCACCATGCATTTTGGTGACGAGGGCCAATGAGGAAGAAGAGGACTCCCCGCACCTCCGTCGCTGTGCCTCGTTGCGGATGTACTGTGCCACTGCGCCATAGGTGAGCTTGTCCTCTGCCCATCCTCCCAAGACTGTGATCACAGGGCTCCATTTGTCACGGGGGGCCATGAGGAGGGCCATGGCCTGCAGCTGCGTATCGATATTCCATCCCACATCGTTACACTTTGAGGCAAGCGACTCGATCTGCTGCATGGTAGTGATGACATCATCTCCCTCTTCCATTCTCACCATCAGGAGTCGCTTCATGGCAAAGATTTTGTTTGCCAGCAACTTGGATTGATGGATGGTGCAAAGTTTTTGCCAAGCCTCATCTGCCAGCTTGCAGCCTTGGAAGTAGCCCCACTGCGAGTCAGCTTTCCCGGAAACCAGCAGCATGAGCACCTCCGTGTTCTTCTTTGCGACGACCTCCTTCTGCGCTTCCGTTGCTGTTGCTTCGTCGAGGACTTCGGTTCCCAACATGACCTGCAGTACACCCTTATGCGCGAGGTGGATCTGAAAGTGCCACCTCCATAGTCCAAAGTTAGGGCCGCCCGCATACTTCTGAATGGCCTGCGTCTCCTTCAGCGCCATTGCGTAGTCTTCAACTTTGGGACCTCATAGTTTGACGACGATGTCGTCCGCGATGACAATCTCGTCCGCCGCGGAAGCCATAAACGATGTGGAGTCTGGTGAGGACTGTGGGCCCATAACCCTTTATCAGAAAACAACCCCCGGGTGGAGGCAGTTCCAACGTAGCCCGACGGGTCTACTGTGTGTTCACGGCTTCTTTTGTGCAGGTTCTGAGTCTAAGCGTAAGTTTTCTGGTCGCCTCACGCTATGTTTATGGCAGTTCAAGATAAATGATAGACAGTCAGTTTGGCGAAGGGAAGAACACGATTTTGCATTAGTTTTGAACATAGATATGATGTGAACATTTGTAGGATTAGTCATGAGCTATCAAATGCACCAAACCGAGTGTAGTTCAGATCATCGTAGCTCCCGCTACGTCATCCAAAGCGCAGCACTCCAAATCAGCCGCTCAGTCCGCGGCGTTCACCACGTCGCCCGCCGAGGCGCCCTCACACATCAAGGACCCATCAAAACGCCATTCCGGAGGCGCAGATGTCCCTACGCGTAGTGGCGGTGCCCCTCGCACCTTTGGGGTCTGGTTTGATGAGTTAATCATCGAGTTTGGTGATGGGGATTGATGTGGGTCGAAACCTGTTCGCGGACCTCCAGTCAGAATTTTGACGAAGTCCCAGAGTAACAATCTGTACTACTGAGTTTCAGACTCTGAGCCAGGATTTTGGCCAAGTCCCCCAGTAACAAACAACACTCCTGAAATCCGGCGGATCATCCACCGGACGCCTCGACAGACCTTCCGGAGCAAAATCCCCATATGGCATTCTGTTACTCGTTCCAGTCGATTATTCACCGGAAGTCAAACCGCGGCCGGCTCCCAGAATCGCCCCGCATATCCCAACTTTGGAAACCCATGTCTCTCTCCTTACTAGTTCGATTCCGGTGAAACAACTTCCACCGGACTCAGCAACTTGTCAAATTTCAGGGGCAATCCCCTATTTTATGATCCAAGCAATAATCAAGTCGCCAGATCCGTCGACGAGGAATTTCCTCTCTTTGGCGGCTTGTCGGCGCCTCCCGGCGCCGCACTTGGGCATGCAGAGGGGCAAATCCACAACACAAAGAACTTCAATACGCAGTGGCACGGTGTGGCTACTATGCACACCAAACAACCAAAGTAGCCATATGTCACTAACCATGACCAAAGAATTTCAATATGGGTGGTTAACTTTCACCAACCATAACACAAGTCACAAACGGTCAGAGGGGCAAACAATCGTCCGGGAATATCAGTTTGTCAACTAGCAACTACAACGCCCTTCAATCAGTAGTAGCACGGTGTGGCTACCATGCACAATGACCGACCAAAGTTGGCATATGTACTGCCTTTGACCAAAGAAATCCGCTGTGTGTAACGTGGAGAACTCATAATACGAGTCACAGATAGTCAGAGCGGGAAGCAATTGTTTGGGAACACCAGGTATCAACTAGCAAGAACAATGACCTTCAATGAGTTGTAGCACAGTGTGGATACCATGCACGATGACCAACAAAGGTATGCATATGTCACTGACCATGACCAAAGAATGTCACCATGTGTGGTAAACTTTGACAGCTCATAACACAAGTCACAAATGGTCAGAGTGGACGATAATGGTTTCTAAATACTAGTTATTGACTAGCAAGTACAAATACCCTCAATATGTAGTGGCACAACGTGGCTACAATGCACAGTGACCAACCAAAGTATGCATATGTCACTGACCATGACCAAAGAATGTCACTTCATGTGGTCAATGTTGACAACTCACAACACGAGTCACATATGTTCAGAGGGGCTAACAACACTAGCTATCAGCTAGAAAGCACAAAGACCTTTGATACGTAGTGACACGGCGTGATAACCATGTACAGGGACAAACCAAAGTAGGCATATGTCACTAACCATGACCAAACGGATGTCACAGTGTGTGGTCAACGTTGAAAACTCATAACACGTCACAAATGGTCAGTGGGGGAAACCATGGGTTGGGAACACTACTTATCAACTAGCAAGTAGACAGATTTTCAACAAGTAGTGGCACGGTGTGGCTATTGTACACAGTGACCAACCAAAGGATACATGTGTCACTGACTATGACTGAAGAATTCCACTATGTGTGGTCAACATTGACAACTCATAACACAAGTCACAAATGGTCCCAGGGAGAGACAATGGTTTGGGAACCCAATGTATTGACTATAAAGGACAAAGAACTTTGATACGTAGTGGCACGGTGTGGCTAATATGCACACCAAACAACCAAACTAGGAATATGTCACTGACCATGACCAGACAATTTCAATATGGGTGGTCAACGTTGACCAACCATAACACGAGTCACAAATGGTCAGAAGGGGAAACAATGTTCTGGGAATATCAGTTATCAACTAGCAAGTACAACAACCTTCAGTCAGTAAAAGCACGGTGTCGCTACCATGCACAATGACCGACCAAAGTAGGCATATGTACTGCCTTTGACCAAAGAAATCCACAATGTGTGGTCAAAGTTGACAACTCATAATATGAGTAACAAATGGTCAGAGGGGGAAACAATGGTTTGGAAACACCAAGTATCAACTAGCAAGCACAAGGAGCTTCATTACGTATTGGCACGGTGTGGATACCATGCACGATGACCAACCAAATGGGGCATATGTTACAGACCATGACCAAATAATGTCACTAAGTGTGGTAAACTTTCACAGCTCTTAATACGAGTCAGGAATGGTCAGTGTGGAAGAAAATTGTTTTTGAACATTAGTTATTGAGTAGTATCAATAAGTAGTGGCATAGCCAGGCTACCATGTTCAGTGACCAACCAAAGGATGCATATGTCACTGACCATGACCAGCGAATTTCACTTCATGTGGTCAACGTTGACAACTCACAATACGAGTCACATATGGTCAAAGGAGGGTAACAGTGGTTTGGGAACACTAGCTATTAACTAGAAAGCACAAATACCTTCAATATCTAGTGAGAGGGCGTGGTGACCATGTACAGTGACAAACAAAAGTCGGCATGTGTCACTAACCATGACAAAACAGTTTTCACAGTGTGTGGTCAATGTTGAAAACTCATAACACGAGTCACAAATGTTCAGTGGGGGAAACCATGGGTTGAGAACACTAGTTATCAACTAGAAAGTAGAAAGATTTTCAACAAGTAGTCGCACGGTGTGGTTAGCGTGCACTGTGACCAACCAAAGGATGCATATGTTACTGAGTATGACCGAAGAAGGCCACTATGTGTGGTCAACATTGACAACTCATAGCACGAGTCACAAATGGTCAGAGGGATAGACAATGGTTTGGGAACCCTATGTATCGACTAGAAAGGACAAAGAACTTCAAAACGTAGTGGCGCGGTGTGGCTACTATGCACACCAAACAACCAAAGCAGGTATATGTCACTGACCATGACCAAATAATTCCCATATGTGTGGTAAGCATTCACCAACCATAACACGAGTCACAACTGGTCAGAGGGGGAAACAACGACCTGGGAATATCAGTTCTCAAGTAGCTAGTACAGAGACCTTCAACCAGTATAAGCACGGTGTGGCTACCATGCACAATGACCGACCAAAGTAGGCATATGTACTGCCCTTGACCAAAGAAATCTGCTGTGTGTGGTCAACGTTAACAACTCATAATAGGAGTCACAAATGGTCAGAGGGGGAGACATTGGGTTGGGAACACCAAGTATTAACTAGCAAGCACAAGGACCTTCAATACGTTGTGGCATGGTGTGTATACCATGCAGGATGACCAACCAAAGTAGGCATATGTCACTGACCATGACCAAATAATGTCACTAAGTGTGGTAAACTTTGATGATTCCTAACACGAGTCACGAATAATCAGAGTGGAAGACAATGCTTTGTGGATACTAGTTATCGAGTAGCAAGTACAAATACCTTCGATATGTAGTGGCACAGCATGGCTACCATGTATAATGACCAACCAAAGTATGCACGTGTCACTGACGATGACCAACAAATTTCACTTCATGTGGTCAGCGTTGACAACTCACAAGGCGAGTCACAAGTAGTCAAAGGGGGGTAACAATGGTTTTGGGAACACTAGCAGTTAACTAGAAAGCAACAATATGTTCAATATGTAGTGATTCCGCGTCGTAACCATGTACACGGACAAATTGAAGTAGGCATATGTCACTAACGACGACCAAACGGATTTCACAGTGTGTGATCAACGTTGAAAACTCATAATACGAGTCACAAATGGTCAGTGGGGGAAACCATGGGTTGGGAACACTACTTATCAACTAGAACGTAGAAAAATTTTCAACAAATAGTGGCACGGTGTGGCTAGCGTGCACAGTGACCAACCAAAGTATGCATATGTCACTGACTATGAACGAAGAAGTCCACTATGTGTGGTCAACATTGATAACTCATAACACGAGACACAAATAGTCAAAGGGAGTTACAATGGTTTGGGAACCCTATGTATCTACTAGAAAGGACAAAGAACTTCAATACATAGTGGCACGGTGTGGCTAATATGCACACCAAACAACCTAACTAGGCATATGTCACTGACCATGACCAGAGAATTTCAATATGGGTAGTCAACGTTGACCAACCATAACACGAGTCACAAACGGTCGGGGGAGGAAACAATGCTATGGGAATATCAGTTCTCAACTAGCAAGTACAACAACCTTCAGTCAGTAGAAGCACGGTGTGGCTACCATGCACAATGACCGACCAAAGTAGGCATGTGTACTGCTTTGACCAAAGAAGTCTACCGCGTGTGGTCAACGTGGACAACTCATAATACGAGTCACAAATGGTCAGCGGAGGAAACAATTGTTAGGTAACACCAAGTATCAACTAACAAACACAAGGAGCTTCAATACGGTTTGGCACGGTGTAGATACCATGCACAATGACCAACCAACATAGGCATATGTTACAGACCATGACCAAAAAATGTCACTAAGCGTTGTAAACGTTGACAGCTTATAACACGAGTCACAAACGGTCAGAGTGTAAGACAATGGTTTGTGAATACTAGTTATCGCGTAGCAAGTACAAGTACCTTCAATATGTAGTAGCACAGCATGGCTATCATGCACAGTAACCAACCAAAGGATGCATATGTCACTGACCATGACCAACGAACTTCACTTCATGTGGTCAACGTTGACAGCTCACAACACGAGTGACACTTGGTCAAAGGAGGGTCACAATGGTTTGGGAACACTAGGTATCAACTAGAAAGCACAAATACCTTTAATATGTAGTGACACGGCGTGGTAACCATGTACAGTGACAAACAAAAGCAGGCATATGTCACTAACCATGACGAAACGGATTTCACAGTGTGTGGTCAACGTTGAAAACTCATAACACGAGTCACAAATGGTCAGTGGGGGAAACCATGGGTTGAGAACACTAGTTATCAACTAGCGAGTAGAAAGCTTTTCAACAAGTATTGGCACGGTGTGGCTAGCGTGCACAGTGACCAACCAAAGGATGCATATGTCACTGACTTTGACCAAAGAAGTCCACTGTGTGTGGTCAACATTGACAACTCATAACACGAGTCACAAATGGTCAGAGGGATAGACAATGGTTTGGGGCCCTATGTATCGAGTAGAAAGGACAAGAACTTCAATACGTAGTGGCGCGATGTGGCTACTATGCACACCAAATAAGCAAACTAGGCATATGTCACTGACCATGACCAAAGAATTTCAATATGGGTGGTCAACATTCACCAACCATAACACAATTCACAACTGGTGAGAGGGGGAAACAATGGTCTGGGAATATCAGTTCTCAAGTAGCAAGTACAGAGACCTTTAATCAGTATAAGCACGGTGTGGCTACCATGCACAATGACTGACCAAAGTAGGCATATGTACTGCCTTTGACCAAAGAAATCCGCTGTGTGGTCAACGTTGACAACTCATAACATGAGTCACAATGGTCAGAGGGGGAGACAATGGTTTGGGAACACCAGGTATTAACTAGCAAGCACAGGGATCTTCAATATGTTGTGGCACGGTGTGGATACCATGCACGATGACCAACCAAAGTAGGCATATGTCACTCATAATGTCACTAAGTGTGGTAAAATTTGATGATTCATAACACGAGTCACAAATGGTCTGAGTGGAAGACAATGGTTTGTGGATACTAGTTATCGAGTAGTAAGTACAAATACCTTCAATATGTAGTGGCACATCGTGCCAACCATGTATAGTGACCAACCAAAGTATGCATGTGTCACTGACCATGACCAACGAATTTCACTTCATGTGGTCAGCGTTTGCAACTCACAACACGAGTCACGAATAGTCAAAGGGGGGTAACAGTGGTTTGGGAAAACTAGCTATTAACTAGAAAGCACAAATACCTTCAATGTGTAGTGACACCGCGTGGGACCTATGTACAGGGACAAACCAAAGTAGGCATATGTCTCTAACCATGACCAAACGGATTTGACAGGGTGCGGTCAACGTTGAAAACTCATAACACGAGTCAAAAATAGTCAGTGGGGGAAACCATGGGTTGGGAACACTAGTTATCAACTAGCAAGTAGAAAGATTCTCAACAAGTAGTGGCACGGTGTGGCTAGCGTGCACAATGACAAACCAAAGGATGCATATGTCACTGACTATGACCGAGGAAGTCCACTATGTTTGGTCAACATTGACAACTCAAAACACGAGTCACAAATGGTCAGAGGGAGAGACAATGGTTTGGGAACCCTATGTATGTACTATAAAGGACAAAGAACTTCAATACGTAGTTGCAGGGTGTGGCTAAAATGCACACCAAACAACCAAACTAGGCATATGTCACTGACCATGACAAGAGAATTTTAACATGGGTTGTCAACGTTGACCAACCAAAACACGAGTCACAAACGGTCAGGGGAGGAAACAATGCTTTGGGAATATCAGTTCTCAACTAGCAAGTACAACGACCTTCAGTCAGTAGTGGCACCGTGTGGCTACCATTCATAATGACTGACCAAAGTAGGCATATGTACTGCCCTTTGACCAAAGAAATCTATGTGTGTGGACAGCGTTGACAACTCATAATACGAATCACAAATGGTCAGATGGGGAAACAAATGGTCTGGGAACATCAGGTATCAACTAGCAAGCACAAGGATCTTCAACAAGTTGTGGCGCGGTGTGGATACCATGCACGATGACCAACCAAAGTAGGCATATGTCACTGACCATGAAAACATAATGTCACTAAGTGTGGTAAACTTTGACCTCTCATAACACGAGTCACAAATGGTCTGAGTGGAAGACAATGGTTCTTGGATACTAGTTATCGAGTAGCAAGTACAAATACGTTCAATATGTAGTGGCACAGTGTGGTCACCATGCACAATGACCAACCAAAGCATGCATATGTCACTCACTATGACCAACGAATTTCACTTCATGTGGTCAGCGTTGACAACTCACAACACGAGTCACACGTAGTCAAAGGAAGGGTACCAATGGTTTTGGAACACGGGCTGTCAACAAGAAAGCACAATGACCTTCGACACGTAACGACACGACATGGTAACCATGTACAGTGAAAAACAAAAGTAGGCATATGTCACAACCCATTAAACGGATTTCACAGTGTGAGGTCAACGTTGAAAACTCAGAAAACGAGTCACAAATAGCCAGTGGGGGAAATCATGGGTTGCGAACACTAGTTATCAACTAGCAAGTAGAAAGATTTTCAACAAGTAGTGGCACAGTGTGGCTAGCGTACACAGTGACCAACCAAAGGATGCACACGTCACTTAACATGACGGAAGAAGTCCACTATGTATGGTCAACATTGACAACTCATAACAAGAGTCACAAATGATCAGAGGGTGAGACAATGGTTTGGGGACCCTATGTGTTGACCATAACGGACAAATAATTTCAATACGTAGGGGCACTGTGTGGCTACTATGCACACCAAACAGCTAAACTAGGCATATGTCACTCACCATGATGAAAGAATTTCAATATAAGTGGTCAACATTCACCAACCATAACACGAGTCACAAACGGTCAGAGGGGGAAACAATGGTCTGTAAATATCAGTTCTCAACTAGCAAGTACAGCGACCTTCAATCAGTATAAGCACGGTGTGGCTACCATGCACAATGACTGACCAAAGTAGGCATATGTACTACCTTTGACCAAAGAAATCCGCCGTGTATGGTCACCGTTGACAGCTCATAATAGGAGTCACAAATGGTCAGAGCGGGAGGCAATGGTTTGGGAACACCAGGTATCAACTAGCAAGCACAAGGACATTCAATAAGTTATGGCACGGTGTAGATACCATGCACGATGACCAACCAAAGTAGGCATATGTCACTGACCATGACCAAATAATGTCACTAAGTGTGGTAAACTTTGACATCTAATAACACGAGTCAAAAATGGTCAGAGTGGAAGACAATGGTTTGTGAATACTAGTCATCGAGTAGCAAGTACAAATACCTTCAATATGTAGTCGCACAGCGTGGCTACCATGCACAGTGACCAACAAAGTATGCATACGTCACTGACTATGACAAATGGATTTCACTTCATGTGGTCAGCGTTGACAATTCACGACACGAGTCAATGATAGTCAGAGGAGGGTAACAATGGTTTGTTGACACTAACAATCAACTAGAAAGCACAAAGACCTTTATTACGTAGTGACACAGCGTGGTAACCACGTACAGTGACAAACCAAACTAGGCATATGTCACTAACCATGACCAAAGAATTTCAATATGGGTGGTCAACGTTCACAACCCATAACATGAGTCACAAATGGTTAGATGGGGAAAACATGGTTTCAAAACACTATGTATCTTCTAGCAAGTACAAAGATTTTTTGTATGTATTGGCACGGTGTGGCTACCGTGCAAAATGACCTAGCCAAGTAGGCATACATCACTGCTCATGACCAGTGTGTGGTCAACGTTCACATCTCATAATACAAGTAAAAAATGGGCAGAGGGAGAAACAATGGGTTGGGAATACTTGGTATCGACTAGCAAGTACAAAGACGTTCGATAAGTGGTGGCAAGGTGTGGCTACAATGCCCAATGATCAAACAAAGTATGCTTGTGTCACTGAATATCATAAAAAGAGTTTCACTGTGTGTAATCAACTTTCATTCTTACGGCTGGTCAATTGGAGCAATGGTTGAGAGGTTATTCAAGCTCGAAGTTGCAAAATTTGAAATGCCGTCTGCGTCAGTTTTCTATGATTAAACTAACTTTGTTATCATTCATTCTTTTGAAAACCACCCTCTAGTCTTACACCCCCTTGTTTTGTGCCCTTCACCAATAGGAACCCTTACAATGTCATTTGGACATCATATGAACACCATGTGAGTTGGCTTAGTGCTTATAGAGTTAGATTCGGGAGCGGTAGGTCCTCGGTTTGAATCCTGATACGTTCAATCTAGAAAAGGCTCACGACCTGGGGGGGGGGGGGGGGGGGGG
>SZWC01030000.1:0-25194 GCA_023375785.1 Penium margaritaceum | reverse complement strand
GTGGGTGGGTCGCGTCGCTCGCGGCGGGGGGGGGGAGGTCGCGCGTCACACGCGCGACTTCCGCGACTGGAGCGGCTGGAGCGGCTGGAGCGGCTGGAGCGGCCGGAGCGGCTGGACCACCCACTCATGCTCGGAACCTAGTTGATGAAACTTGGCATGCGACTTTTTGGCATGTTTATTTTGGGTCCACATTTACTCACTACCTCGTCAATAGCCTTTCCAAATGCATGAATTTTCATTGCCTCGTATTCCAAATATCAACTTCAATTCGTGCTCCAATTTTCTTTTCACCTATGACAAATGTCCTGATAGGCATTAGTGCTCCTCTTTTCTTTTCACCTATGCCACCTATGACAAATCATTCGTGCTCCACTTTTCTTTTCAAATCAGGGTAAACAGCTGATAGGCATTGGTGAATACTCACAACAGGAATAATTTGTCATAAATCAATTTCATACCCTGACGCAAAGCTCGAGATCAAGACTTTTTGCAAAAAACCCTGTTACTACAAGTAAAAATACAAATTTTCAGTGCAATGCTAACGATTGTGACAAAGGGCCCACTGCTACCCACTCACAACAGCACAACCCGAAGGATGATTGCTGCCCAGCGTGCCAGGAGCCCCCCCTCCCCTGCCGCTCAACACGCTCCTGCCGCTCGACGCGCTCCTGCCCGCTCGACGGGCTCCTGCCCGCTCGACGCGCTCCTGCCCGCTCGACACGCTCCTGCCGCTCGACGCGCTCCTCCCAGCTCGACGCGCTCCTGCCGCTCGACACGCTCCAGCCACTCGACACGCTCCTGCCGCTCGACGCGCTCCTGCCAGCTGGACGCGCACGACCTGCTCCTGGCTGGCTTGGCAGGCCAAGCCAGCCAGGCGAGCCGCGCCAGCAGCAAGAGCCGGGCCAGCCCCAGTGCCGTGACGGCCGACCCGCTGGGTCGCGACGGCGAGCTCGCCACGTCAGGCAGCCCTGACACACCCGCCGGCCACAACGTCCAGCCAGTTGTGCCCGCGCGCTGCGACAACCGGCCTGCTCTGCCTGCCAGCCTTGACGGCCAAGTGGACTGACGAGTCTGCCGCGCCGGGTGGCCGTGACAATCCAGTCAGCTAGACAGCCGACTTCAAGCAGGCCGGCCGGCCAGCCTGCCACCCACCCAGGCGGCACCCCTTGGGCTGCCAGCCCGCTGGCAGCCTGCCAGACTTGCCACCGGCTGGCTAACCAGCGCGCCAGCCCGCTAGCCTACCAGCGAGACAGCCAGCCGAGCCACTCACCACTTCGGCCGCAAGCAAGCCAGCAGGCCAGAAGGCGAGCCAGCTAGACGGCCAGCTAGCCAGCCGGCCAGCCAGTCCGCTCGCCTGAGGGCCAGCCAGTGGGATGGCCTTGGTTTGTGACGGAGAGGGGGACTTGGCGGTGGTAGAGTCGCCCGCGCCGCCCTGGCTCGCCTCCCTCCTCCGGGCTCGAGAGAGGAGAGGCCTCACCACGGGCGGGGCAACAGACGCGGTGGTGGCGGTCTCGCCCGAAAGCGTCTCCCGACCCGTCGCTCCCTCGCCACCCTCCAACATGGGATGGTTATCTGCGACGCTGAAGCAGGCACCGCTAAGTTGATGAAAGTTGTGGTCAGGGTGGGTGCGGTGAGGTGAGGTGCGGCGTCAAGCATCGAACAGCAATCTTCCTCTCTTGTTTCTCCAGCGACCTCCACGGCTGGCTGATACACTGTATCCTGCAACTTCACCAAGGTGCAGGATACAGTGGCCGCCGTCTTAGTAACGCCTTGTCGGCATCGGAGTCACGCGTTAGGACACTCCTGGACGGGCCTATTCCACTCCTGGACGGGCCTATTATTTGCGAGGAGAGGAGGCTACAAGATCACCTGTGGAATGCAATGGCGATGGCGAAGGCAGCCCGCTCGGTCGCTTCCGAGGGAGCAGTCACGCTCCAAGAGCGGGGGCGTAAGGTGGCAAGGGACGTAAGGGGCGTAAGGATGCCCCTTACGCAGAAGTGTGACACACGCTTCGCCTCGGCAATGCACACAACCACGCCATCCGTGTGTTCATGCCCGAGCTGCTGCATGACTGGGTGGAGGAGGGGGGTGGGCTCGAGTCGGATGACGACGTGCGGCGCGCGGCATTGCACTTCTCTGGGGTGCCACTCTTGGGCCTTACAGCCTGGCTTCCCCAACTCCATCAGGCGACACGCAGAGACGAGGAAGAGGGGGAGTAGGACGACGCCGTGCCCGCCCCTGTCCACCGGGAGGTCCTGGTCGCGCTCGACTGGATCAACAAGCATCAGCATGACGTCCTAGAACGCCTAGGCTTGAGGCTCTCTTCTCCGCCCCTGGTGCTCCACACCCGAAGGCCCCGCGAGTGGACGCAGGAGCTGTCCTGCTACCTGCCATCACTGCCCCTGAGGTGGTCTCGACCTCGTCCGAGCCCCCGCCTGCTATGTAAGTGGATGGCGCACCCACCACACAGAGGAAGAAAAGAAAAGGTATGCGACAGATAACAACAGCTGTAGCCGCAGCAGCAGTAGCAAAAACAACAGTTTTAGCAGCAGTAGCACGAGCAGCCACAGCAGCAGCAGCAGCAGCAGTTGTAGCAGCAATAGTGGCCGCAACAGCAGCCACCACAGAGCCATGCTAGTGGACGGGCGGGCCATGCTAGTGGACAGCACTGGGTGGGGCAGGAGCACGTGGTAGCAGACGACCTGCCGCGACTGGGCTAGGGAGAAGCTTAGCCAGGACGGTATGGGTGTCCCGCCTACATCATTGGCGTCACGATGATGTCTCCCTGACATCCACTGGCACATCGGCGGGGAGGCCCTGCTTACTGCTCAGCATTTGGTCCTTGCAGGCATGGACGAGCCGGAGGAGCCTCGCGGTGGGCTTCAGTGGTCCAGGGACCACATGATCTCCCCAGTGTGAGAGGCTCTTGAGGATCTCTCCTAGGAGAGATTTTCCAGGATCCTCGAGCCGGCGGTCGGGGGAGAGCAGCAGATGGTGCAGGCCCTTGAGGTGTTTGCCCGCCTCTACGGCGAGCCGCGGCGCAGGGTGAGTGCCATCTTCGCCCGACCTGCCCCTAGCGGACCTCCTCCTCTGCCGCGTCCCTCACAAGAGGACTCGAGGTCATCTGTTGATCAAGAGCCTGGGCCATCTGCTATATGCCCTGCGTCCGGCGGGACGTGCCACGGTCGTCGCCCGGCCCAACACCCGGCAGGCAGTGTCGGAGTGGGAAGCAGAGGCGACACATGCCTGTTAAAAGGCGGTCGACCTACTCCACTCAGGGGTGTTTTCGCGAGCCATGCGGCGGCGGGTGGTCTTTGAGGACCACCCGCCGGCGGCGGTCACAGAGCCCATAGTGACGGCCCTTTGCGAGCGCCACCCGACGGGGCTCCTTCTCATCCCAGCGTAGATCGAGAGGTGCTGCGATAGGATCACTGAGGAGATCGGGCCTAAGGCCCCTTGGCTTCACCATGGACCTCCTTGGGACCTCGTGCTTGATTTTCCAGTGGCCGTATCCAGCATCTGCACCGTGTCATTATCGATGGTGCTCTTCCTCCGGTCGCGGCACAACGAGGTGTATGCGTGCAGCCAGGGAAGTGTATGGTCTAGCAGCGGTCAGGGAAGGAGTTAGCGGCCCTTCCGTGGACTTCCCTCGATGTGCAGGTCCTGGGTGCCCTGTGGAGGTCAAGGCCTTTGCGACGGATTGGGATGAGCAGTGGCTCAAGAGCAGGTTCACGGACTGTTGCAGTTGAGCCGCATGGAGGATGTCCAGGCCGCAATGACTCTCCTCCGCGTCTGCGTGGTGTCGTGGGTAGACTTCCGGGCCCTGTCGCCAGAGCCATGGTGGCTCAACACCTTGCAGCGGTTTGATACGACAGTGTGGGAAACAGTCTTACGTTTGCTCTAGATTCTCGCAGTGACTTTTGAGGGGTCCAAGGATTGGGACCTACAACGACTGACTCAGTGGCACCTCGAGCTCCCGTTGGTCTTCGGAGGTGCAGGCCTCCTAAGTGCTCAAGATTGGGCGACACTCGTTTATACTTGTGTGACCGGCTCTCTTCTCCACATGCTCGTGACGGAGTTCAGCGACTTGCTCCTCAGACGCAAGGTGCGAGCATGGCAGATGCTTGTAAACAGACGCCTGATTGCATCCGTTCACCAGCCTTAGTTGCTCGACCACATGTTGGCTCACCTGCACACATTGAGGGGGGTGAGGGGGGAGAACAGAAGGATGTGGGATGTGAGGGAGGAAAGGGCGAGGCAAGGTCACGCAGTTTAGTGGAGGAGGTCAGCATCCCTTCCGCAAAGAGCAGAGGGAGTCAGGATTCCAGTCATAAGAAGCCGTAGACTACATCTGAAATTTCTGCAAGTTCCAGAAATGGCGGAACAGGAAGGCAAAGGAGAGGACAAGAAGTGAAGCATGGCCTCAAAACACTTTTCTCATGAAATTCACTCCGTCACAGAGGCGGTGGGGCAACAAGCCCTATCATGAGTGAGGTCACAACAAAGGCAAGTGCTGGCGACAATGAAAGGCGGTGTGGTGTGTGCCAAACGGAACATGTTTCAGATATGTCTTCAACTGCGAGTCTTGTCAGCACGTACCACCACCAAATGCCTTCTCGCCATGCGCATGTGTCGGTTTGTTTGCGCTACTCACCGCACTAGTGCCCTCCTCACCTGGTCAGGGAAATGTAGGAGGAGGTGCAACCCAAATATCTCCAGAATCTACCGTACGGAGGGCATGTTGTTCCTCAGCACATGTACCACCTCCGCCTCTGTTATACCCTTTTTCGCCATCGGCCGAAGCTGGGTCTGACAGCATGCGAGGGTTCGCTCTCCGCCGCGGTTCACGCTGCGCTATTCCCGCGGGTCTATTACGCACTTTTCCCAATTCAATGCTATTATCTATTTTATCTCGCTACTTTCGCTCAATCTAAGTGTATCATCATCCACCTGATCATCCATCATCCATCTTCTTTCAGTTCTTTTTCGATGCCTTCGACGGATGATTCACCGAATGCATGCCGGGGCATATATCATGCATGTCTCTCTAGCCTGCTCAATGCACTCTTCTTATTACAACTTGTGCTGGAGCTCCGAGTTAGCCAACGTGGTTATTCTTTTGATTATACACAATCACACTACTCCAATCGGTCAATTATTCACCAGATGAAATGAACATCTTCAAGGGCAAACATTCCTAGTGGCACGGTTGAAGCAATTAGACAATTTAACTATGTTTCAGTCAATCACAAACCAAAGGAGTAATCAACATTCTCTACTCACACAACTATTCCCCTACATGTCACCCAGCAGAACACGCAAACCATAGACTTCCTGGATCGACGGATAATCCGTTGGCGCTGGCCTCTGCACGACCACAGTGCGGCTGGCGACGGGACGGTCGTTCTCCCAAGGAGCTGTACGATGTAGTGCCAGTGGATCGTCCGTGCGATCGACTCGCACGAGAGTTGGCACGCGCTGGATCTTCTTCCCTTAGGCGGAAGAGCTCCTGTTGTACCGCTGGTAGGCGCAAAATGCCTCGGCCCATTCCTCAGCCGCCTCGACAGCTCGCCGTCCGACGTCACGTGCGGCCTCCTGCCAGCTCTCCACGGGTTGGGGCTCGTCGTCACGGGGAAGCCTCTGCAACCACGGCTGCCAGAACTACTCCACAACCCCGCCAGCAGGGTGATGCGACCATTGCATCACGCCCAGTACCGTACGTACGCCGAGCCGGTGAGGGACATTACAGCAGCTGTAGATGGCGTGGAAGGCCACCGGTGACTCTCGCGCCGCTCTCCTCGAGTTGGGGGGCTGGTGCTCCCGCGAAAACTCAGGACCAGACCATGACGGCCCCGTGATATGCTCCTCAGGAAGCGGCCTTCCCATTCGGGGTTGGCCTCACATACACACACACACACACACATACACACACACACACACACATACACACTATCTAGCTTCTCTACTCTAGCTTATCGCGAGGCGGGACGCGGGTCCCACTCGATGGTCTGGTTTGACTGAGGGGCAACAATCTCTCAATCTGGCTGATGGCAATTGGGCTCATCGTCTCGCTCTCGGAATGAACACTCGCCACGATGTGGATCGTGGCAAGCGTCTAGTTGGGAGCGGAGCGCAACGTGAACCAGTTCGTGAGCTTCGTCAATAGACAGAGGCGGAAGGGGTCTCGTCCATCTCGGAGATCAGGAGTCAGAAGTCAGTTCTCTACCTTCAATCAACAGCTCTCAGCAATCTGCTATCAGCAACGTCGTTTTCCTTGGTCTCCTCTTCTTATTTCCTATGCGTGTCGCCTCCCCTGTGCCCCTCTTTGATGGTGTGCCCCGGCGCGGCTCGCACATCAAAACACCTTCAGGACAAGGCGTCCCGGGTGCCGCTCCTCTCCCCAAGGTTTGGCGCGGCTCCATGGCCATCAAGCCAGCCTTGGGCGACTTCCCTTCCTTCCTCGCAGGTCCAGCTGGGCTACACTATCCACCGGACCACTTCTCCCTGCGCCTTGTCGTTCCCCAGAACCGAACGGCACCTCGCGTAATTTTCTCCCCTCGACCGGTCGTCAGCGGATCATCCGTCAAATTTCTTTCAAGACCTTGACCCCGGGCCCACTCTCCTTCCCCTTCTCCGGTGGATGAACGAAACATAGTTAACACTGTTATACCCTACTCCTGAAAAACGAGCTGGACATCCCCGTCCATCCGTCCCTTTTCCCTGTTTCGTTCATCCGGCTTCTCCTCCTCCGGTGGATCATCCACCGCCTTGCTCAGCGCCTGTCTCCTTCTCCCCGCGCAGGTTCCTCCTCCTATGCTGCCCCTTCCTCTGGCGATGGGTACTCTTCTTCCGCCCACCTCGTTCTCCATACCCTCCAATTCCCAATGGGGCCCCTCTTGCCGCATACCCTCATTCTGTGCCTTGGGACTCTGACGCGGTGTCGCTCTACGTCCCCCTCCTTCCATTCCGCTCCCGAGCCAGTCCCGCAACTGCCAAGCCACTTCCCTTTCCTCTGCCTGTACCCTCCTCCTTGCCTCATCACTATCCTCGTAGGGGATGCAAAGAGGTCCCTGCAGCTCTGTCTGCGTATTGTTGCAGTGCACTGAAGGTGCACCCGCTTGTGGCAACTGATGCCGTACCATTTGCGGATGCGGACTGGACCCCTACGGGTGGAACATGGCTTGCTGTACAAGTTCTCGCAGTGGAGGCATTGGTACAGCGCGATGCGTCTCCCATGCCGCAATCTCCTTTTGCCGACCTTCTTCACGCACTCACTGTGGGCAAAGTACCCACACTTCTCACACCACGGCGTCACCCCTCCTAGCTCCTCCAGGCAACTGGGGCAGTCCCCTTCTATCGTCCTTGTGCGTGGTCACACACAGTAGCTCATGCAGTTGTCCAACCCTTCATCGTTCGTCTGGATGCAAGCCGCATGCACCGCCCGCTTGCAATACATTTCCCAACTACAGCCTCCAGCTGCCCTCTGCAACCGCAGCACATGATACCCGCTGTAGCATTATGCTCCTGCCCAAGCATCACTCCTACTTCCAGGGAAATTCCCTGCTTGATCTTCAGGCAGGACACACAGATCCAGCCTTCCTCTTTGTCCAACATCCCACACTCCTGGTACATATGCCGCTTGTAGCGCACGCATTGTCGAGCAGACAAAAACACCCTTTTCTCACACCATGGGCAGCTACCTGCTCGGGGTGTCCTTTCCTCCACCCGTTCCTTGCCTGTATGCATCCTTCCTGCACCTCCTCCTTCCGCCGCGATGTTTCCCGTCCGTTGGCTTTCCCCGACTCCTGTTCCAGCTGGTGCGCTTCCGGTCCATCTGCCCCTTCCAATTCCCTCTCCAGCTGTAGGCTTTCCTGTTCCCTTGCTTCTCCTTGGTCCTGTTGCTGATGCGGCGTCACCAATCCATCGGCTTCGTCCAATCCCCGCTTCAGCTCCTGCTCCCCCCTCTGTATTCCTGTGGGCATCCTCAACAATTCTCCTCCTCCTTCCCCATGTGCTGATGAGGAGTAACGCCCGCCCCTCACCGACTCCTACTCCCCTCGATATCCGCCCGGGGTCATATACCAGTCCCGTCGTCATGCCGGTGCATTATCGACAGGAGCATTGGGCCACGGTGGCATTTCCAAGCGCCTGGGTACCATTGTTTCTTGCCCTACCTCAGTCCTTCGCACCTGCTACATCCTTCCTGGTACACTTGGCATGTCGTTACGCCGCAGGGGTCGATCATTCACCGGAGGTGGGTGAAGACGGGATCGTGCTTCTGCCGGCGGCAGCCCCTCTCTCAGGAGGCACCATTGGGGCGTCATGCTCAATGCCCGATTCACTATCGTCAGCACTTTACTCCTGACATTGGGCACGTTCCTAGTCCCCAGCATCCCCATGGCCAATAGTGCATTGCGAGCCGCGGCCCCTTCTGGTCCTGGCAAAGCCATAACATTGCGGTGCAGCTGCTCCACGGGGTGAGCATTCGCGTATGACGGTGGCGCCGCCTCCTCTTCCGCCCCCTGCCCATTCTTCATCTCTTGTTACATCTTTTCCCCGTGCTCCGGCTTCGAGGAACCAGCTTCTCCAGGCATCTGTCACAGTGGTGCCCTACCCCCGATGACACCTGTCCACATGGCCGCTAGAGCGGCTGATGACATCCTTCGCACCACTCAGTGGCATTGCGGTTGCCACAGTCTACGTAATACAGGTACCAATCCGTCCCTACAGCCCGTCAGTGTTCTCCTCCCTACTCCTCCTTCTCCCTTCACACTCTTTCCTTTAATTCCGGTGCACAGGCCGGGCAGACATGCACTGCCTTCTACTTCAGCAGCTCTTCTTCCCCGCAGATGTAGTAGAGAGCCACCTTACATTGGAAGCAACACTTCTTTTGCGTTCTCATCGGTCGTTCGCACTTCCCACATTTCTCCGTTTCCTCCACCCCAGGGGTATTGGATGCTGGTCCGAGAACTCGTCCACTTTCCTTGCCCATGTCCCGCTCTTGCTCAATCAGCGCTCGTATGCAGCCCTTGCAGTGCGGTCCTATTCTCGGGATCTCGGTTTTACACTTGCGATGGAGAGGCGCTTTGTACTGGTAGCACCATGTGGCCTCCGTGGGGTCATGCGGTTCACAGCAGGTCTCACACCTTTCAATCCAGCGCTTGGGTGGTGGCTTATTCTTCCTCCTGTCTTCTTTGTCTGCCTTCGCCAACATGGTTGGCGAGCACTTCTTACAGCCTATTACCTTCCAACGTATCCGCACCTTTGGGTCTTGGCAGGCAGCATGCACTGGGTGTCAGCATTTGAAGCACCGGATCAGGGTGGTGCCATCCATTAGCTTTTCACAGTTACCGCAAGGTTCCTGCTCAACCTGCGGCGCACTGGACTTCCATCCCTCCACCTTCTTCTCCGAGCGGAGTTTTTCTGCCGTCTCCTCCCTTTGTAGCTCCTCCTCTCTATCCTCCCCTATGCTTTTCCTGAAAGCCTCAGCGCAGACCTCGCACATCCTCATGTCCTGCCTAATGTCCACATCCACATCGCAGCATCCGAGGTGCAAGCTTGCCCTACAGCCTTCGCAGAGTACTCCGTACTTTCTTTTGACCTCCTCTTTGCAAGTCGCACATGGCCCCAAGATGCTCTCCTCTTCCTCTTCCTCCTCATCTCGGTCTTCCGTCTCCATACTCAGCTCGGGTTCTTCATCCTGCTATTCTTGCCCCCTTTGTCCTGCCTCTCTTTCCATTGCCTCCTGCCAACCCCGCTTCCGTTGTCTCTCCTGGCGTGTTTTGTTGGCCACTGGGATCTGTCATCAGGTGGGAGTGATTCCCACCCAGGGGAATGCAGAAGGCTAAGCTTCTCCTGCCTTGCTTCCGGGACTGCCTCAGTCCTAAAGGTTCTTTTCTCCCGTCCCCCTTCGTTCCTGGTGACATACCCAGCTGCCTCCGATTGCCACGAGACTCGTTCTGCTAAGCCGGACGACATCTCTGCAAGCCGTGACATCCCCTCATTCCCTTCCCCTGCTCTGCGCACAGGTGGAACGGGTCCGATACATGTGACGCCATAAGTATTTATTACTGCGAGAGACGTCTCCTCCTGATGTATGATCCCTCCCGTTATCACCGTCGATGGTGCTGGCGCTTCGAGCGCCGCATCGGGTGTAGTTGGTTTCCGGGATCTTCTCTTTTGCCGCCATTTCTCCGCTGCTGCTGGTGGTGTTGGTGGTACTGGCGCCGCAAGCACCGCGCCTGGTGTGGCTGCTGCAATGGGCGACACCGCCTGTTCCCGCTGACCTGCTGCTGTTGCTCGTGGTGCTGGCACCTTGGGCGCCGCGCCTGGTGCAGCTGCTGCAATGGGCAACACTGCCTGTTCCCGTTGCTCTGTTGCTGCTGCTTGTGGTGTTGGCGCCTCGGGCGTCGAGCCTGGTACAGTTGCTGCAATGGGCAGCACCGCCTGTTCGCGTTGCTCTGTTGCTGCTGTAGATGGTGCTGGCGCCCCGGGGGCCGTGCCTGGTGCAGCTGCTGTAATGGGCAGCACCGCCTGTTCCCGCTGCTCTGCTGCTGCTATTGGTGGTGTTGGCGCCTTGGACGCCATGCCTGGTGCAGCTGTGCAATGGGCAGCACCGCCTGTTCCCGCTGCTCTGCTGCTACTGCTGGTGGTGCTGGCGACGCGGGTGTTGCGCCTGGTGCAGCTACAACAATCGGCAGCACCGCCTACTCTCGCTGCTCCGCTGCTACTGCTGGTGGTGCTGGTGCCTCGGACGCCGTGCCTGGTGCAGCTACTACGATGGGCATAACCGCTTGCTTTTGCTGTTGTGTTACTGCTGGTGGTGGTTTTAGTGCCTCAGGCGCCACGCTTGGTGTAGCTGTTGTAATGGACAGCACCGTCAGTTCCCGCTGTTCTGCTGCTGCTGGTGGTGGTGCTGGCGCCTTGGGCGCCGCGCTTGGTGCAACTGCTGTAATGGACAGCACCGCCTGCTCCCACTGCTCTACTGTTGCTGATGGAGGTGCTGGCGCTACGGACGCTGCACCTGGTGCAGCTGCTACAATGGGCAACACCGCCTGTTCCCGCTGCTCTGCTGCTGTTGCTGGTGGTGCTGGCGCTGCGGGCACCGCGCGTGGTGCAGCTGCAACAATGGGCAGCACCGCCTTCTCTTGCTGCTCCGTTGCTACTGCTGGTGGTGCTGGCGCCTCGGGCGCCGCGCATGGTGCAGCTGCTACAATGGGCATCACCGCCTGCTCCCGCTGCTCTGCTACTACTGGTGGTGGTGCTGGCGTCTCGGGCGTCGTGCCTGGTGCAGCTACAGTAATGGGCAACACCACCTGTTCCCGCTGCTCTGCTATTGCTGCTGGTGGTGCTGGCGCCTCGGGCACCGCGCCTGGTGTAGTTGTTGCAATGGACAGCACCGCCTGCTCCCGTTGCTTTGCTGCTGCTGCTGGTGGTGCTGGCGCCTCAGGCGCCGAGCCTGGTGCAGCTGTTACAATGGACCGCACCGCCTGTTCCTGCTGCTTTACTACTGATACTGGTGGTGCTGGCGCCTCAAGCGTCGCACCTGGTGTAGCTGCTATAATGGGCAGCACCGCGTGGTCTTGTGCTCCGCGGGACCTTGATCCTAGTGAGATTGTTGTGAGTAGCAACAGGCTCATTGCTTGCTCCTCGGCTGCCATTGGTGGTGTAGGTGCATCATCCGATGTACCAGGCACGGTTCCTACCGGGGGTAAGGTCACTTGTCTCTGTTGTTGCACCGCCATTGTTGATGATGGCGGAGGTGCATCATTCACCATACCGGGTGCACTTGCTGGATGGGGCAACTCCTCCTATTCCCGCTGCTCTGCTGCTGCTGTTGGTGGTGTTGGCACCTCCTGTGCCGCTCTCGATGCAGCTACTGCAATGGGCAGCTCCTCCCGTATCGCGATGTCCTATTGTGCGGGTTCCGCCACCCGATGTCGTCGGACAGGGAGCTTTTATTTGCCGGCGCGACGTTGTTTCCTGGTTGTTGCTCCAGGTGCACCAGGTGCAGCCACTGCAGGGAGCAGCACTTCCTGTTACTACTGCTCTGCTGGTGGTGCTGGTGGCGCTGGCGCCTCGTGTTGTCCTGGGACAGAGAACCCAATACCCGTCGATGCAAGCCGGGTCTTCCCGGCTAGAGAGGTCTGCGAGGCCATTATTGTCTCGGACATGTAGCTTGGGCGAGAAGAGGTTGCTACTACCGCCAAAGATGTGGATAGCAAAGGTGGAGGAGGGTGTTGCTAGTGCATTACCCATTATCTCTTCAACATCCTCTTCCATGGACAGCTGGGGTGGATGCCTACCAGCTGCGATGGACTGCCAGCGGACCGGTAATTTCTCGAGCCTTTCACGTCGCACGACAATGTTGGAGGAATACTGGCCGTGGAGCCAAATGTACACTCCATCTATCGCCCAGACCTGGTAGCACTGGTCTAGCAGTGTGACCTCATTGGCGCGCTGCTTACCGATCTCCTCCCGCTTCGGCCGGATTCCATCGCCAACCTGAAAGTCTTCCGATGTGAGACCAGCATTTGCCCGATCCACACCCCGCTGCGCCGCGACCAACCCGCGAGTGTGCGCCTCTTGCAGGCACCATTGTAACAATTCTCCTCACAGCCCCATGATTCCACCTCATCAGCGACCGTTGCACCTTCATCCTATGGAGGAACTGGTGCATCCGGCATGAGGGGCAGGGTGGCCATGGTCCAATGTTGTTGGCCATGACACAGCATGTAGGGTGAGAAGCTGGTGGAAGAGTGAGGCGTGATGTTGTACTCGTAGAAGATATCCTCCAACCGCTCATCCCATGGGGTCCCATCATCGGACAGCTTGCGGATGGTTTGTGTGATCGCATCGTGCATGCGTTCCATCTGGCCCTGCGCCTACGGCCGGTACGGCACGCCATTATAAATCTCAATGCCAAAGTAGGCAGCCTGTTCGGCGAATGCCCTACTGAAATGTGAGCCATTGTCACATTGCACGACCCGGCAGCCTCCGTCCCGGCAGATGACCTCTTCTTTGAGGAAGGCAGCGGTGTGAGCAGCATCGGCTTTGGGAACCGGTCTGGTCATAACCCACTTGGTCATGTGGTCAATGCCAAGGATCCAGTGGGCATTTTTGTGGCCGGTGAGCTTCAGTGGCCCATGGAAATCAATGACCACCCGCTCCATTGGTGCACCCAGCTGGGTGCACACAAATGGAGGCTGATTGATGCGCTGGCGGGGGTAATGGAGGGTGTAGGTACCGCAGATTGAGACGACTTCTGTAACCTACTTCTTGAGGCCCACCCAATAAACGTGGGGGACCAGATTCCCATACACTGTGGCGTCCCGAGCGTGGACCCTGTCATGCTCCTGCCGGATATGTCGCTCACGCACAGAAATTGGTGGGCACCATCGACGACAGAAGCATTCCTCTGCACGCCGATAAAGACGCCCGTTCAGCCATTCGTACTTGTCCAGTGTTGACTTTGCGTCTGAACGCACATGGGCATCAGGATAGATCCCCGCCATGGTGCTTAGTCCCGAAACAACCTGAGCCCGGGCCCAGTCTGCCCACTCGTAGGTTTTCGCCAGTGGTTCTGGTCGCCAAAGATCCAAGTCCCCGGTAGGCGTAAGAGCCATAAGACGGGTCCGCATCTCCTCAAATGTCTCTGGCGGTGGAGGTGCCTAACCATCAGCGGAGTCAGCCTGGTTTTGGGCCTCCCCGTCCTCCGGCAGGACAGATCCAGTCCGTGTGCGACGGGAAGAGGTGCGAGTTGCCGTGGACGTCGCCGCACCTGTGGATGTGGGTCCAGCCAGGCGGCACGCACGGGCAGACGTGCGGCGTGCAATGACGGGAGCTGGTGGCGGCACGGCAGCAGAAGATGACGGATGACTCGTGGGGGGAACCAGTGGAGCTGGATGTGTGTCCTCAGGGGAAAACGGATGATCCACCAGCATACTGCGACCGGAGATGGGTCCCACCCTCGTGGCATCAGAATTAGAAGGGGTAGGGGAAGGAGTGATGCGGGGTCGCGGGGGAGGACCAAGAACGGGCCGAGCGACCAAGGTTTAGCATTGAATGCGAGGAGAGGAGAGGTTGGTGAGAGAAGGGGAGGCCGGTGGACGATCCGCCGAAGCCGAGGTGGTCGGAGATGACGCAGGAGCAACAGCGGCAGATGCTGAAGGGGCGACTGCACTCGAAGCGACACCTTGAACAAGAAGAACTTCTGGTAGGTAATCCGCCGAAGATGGCACCAAGGGGACTGCGGTCCGTGGAGCTGAGGGGAGAAGGATTACTGCATTAAAAAGTGTCCCTTGAGCTGATAAGTGTTCCGGCGGATGATCCGCCGGAGGCAAGCCTATAGATGGGGGTGCAGGGAGGGCAGGGTATGGGAGACCAAAGACATGGGGTAGGATGGCAGCATCGGATCCAGGTGTGGCCAAAGATGTTCCGATTCCCATCAGTCGGCTGTGAGTCCATCGGAGCACCACGTGGATCGCCATGGTCGTTCTTGCACGGGGAATGAGTACTGGAAAGACAGCGGCCAGTCTCGTATACTCATATCTATCAGCGTCAGCATGATGATACGTTGCTCTGATCACAAGCCCACGTTGGACAAAGGGGTGAAGATTCTCTATGAGATATCCCTGCCGGCGATGTTGCACAGTCCACTCCAGGAGACAGCGAAAGGCACGAGCGTCGCGGTTGCGAGAGAAGTCCAGCGGGTAGAGAAAACGGAGGAACTCCTCATAGCATGAGCGGAAGCTCTAGGCCATGAAGGGGAAGAGGTTGGGTCTGGCTTTCTCTACACGCTCCTTAGTCACCATCCAGTTTAGAAAGCATCGGAAGGCAGCTTGACCAGGATCGTTGGAGAAGTCAAGGGGGTATAGGCGCCGGAGATCTTCGAGATGGTCATCCCACTCCGCCTGAAGGCCAGCTAAGGCTCGTTCCAAGAAGGCGGTTGCGACATCGCGGGCGAGGTTCTGTTGCTACCGTACCGCTTCCTCCTCCATGATTTCTTTCGCTCAAATCACCAGATTACATAGGCATGCATACTTTTCGGCAAGATAGGTCCGAAGGCCCAGAATGCTCGTTCTGGCGTGAGACAGCTCCTGAAGGTGAGCGCAGTCAGCTTCCCACCGCCTCACACCGCGCTCGTAGCTGGCGCAGGCCTGGGAGTTGCTCGTCAATCTGCTGGAGTTCGGCAGAGAGGCGCATGCCCTCCTCACGGGATGTACATAGAAGTCGTCCCAGCTCAGCGCGTCGATCCATGAGGCACTGTCCTTCCTCTACGGGTGGCTCATCTCCTCGGTCTGTTGGCTCGTTCCAGGCTTATTGCAGCCTCCGCACTTCCCAAAGATCCCGTGTGATGGCATCGGCACAAGTTTCCTGCCCCTGGATGTGCTGCAAATGAGTGGCGCTGGCTGTCATGCACGTAGCAAGGGTACTTCCCGTAGTTCTCAGATTATTGGCCGAGCTGCGCATACCTTCTTCAAGGGTAACCACCCATGCCCTGTATTGCTCCCATAGCCTTTCGACTCTTTCGACCCAGCGGCGATTTCTGGTGATGGTGTCTGCAAGGGTCGACCATAGAGCCTCGTTGTTGTGTGGTTCTGGCATACTTGGTGATGGTGGTGGTGCCGGACACGGATCATCTGATCTGAGAGTTCGGAACATCGTGGTAACCTGTACCATATTGAGGGAGGCCGCCATGGCTTGGGCCTCGTAGGAAGGCACCTCGTGGAGTTCGATGCCATGCACAATCACTGTGTATTCGTAGCGGGCCCAGTCTTGCAAGGACGTTGGCCCTAATTCACTTGGGTCATCCACTCGTGAGTTGTCCTGCGGGAGATTTGCTCTACGGCCTCCCTGATCCTGAACGGCAAAGAGTAGGAGATGTGAACTGTTAGGTGCTGTGGTGGCTAATCGTCGAGAAATTGAGCTGTGGATGCTCTGTGAATGAGATCCTTCTGACTGCTTTGGGGTCGTTGGCTGCTCGCAACAGGAATCTGTGATAGCCGCGCGTCGCTAGCGTGTCGTCGCGGACGTCGGAGGGTGAGAGGCAAGTCCTGCGCATGGTCCTGCTAATGCGCGGGAGGCTCATCCCTGATCTCTCGCGGTCGTGTCGAGACCCGTTCTTGTACAAGCACAATGTCTTCTAAGGTTTCCGCCAATGAGTGCATGCATTGTGGAAGATGGTCATGCAGAGCCGCCAAACACGGTGCATGATTCTCCGGAGAATCGCTGCTGTCGGTGGACGATTCCGGTGCGTCAGTCATCACTCGTGTGAATCGTGAGCCGGTTGATCGAACGTCTGCATGTGCCAAATGAATGGCAGAGGTTGCTTGTGCCGAAGGTAATCGGTCTTCCCACTGAGGTGGCACTTCACGTGCGTCAAATTGGAGCGGGACATACGAGGGTGTCTCGTCATCATCGTGGAGTGTCATGCATTTTCCTTCAAGCAAAATGATGACGTCGCGCGACGTCAACCAGTCATTTGCCAGAAAGACGTCGTAGATGGATGTTTCGTACACTTGCACCGGCAGGCTCCGCTGGATATTTCCTACCTGAATGGATAATAAGTCAATTTCGCCCTCCGATTGAGTGATTTCGCCTCCTGCGGTGCCGAATCGAACATCCACTAGTCGAACGAGGGTCGACCAATTAAACCGCCGGATGACGCACATCGCGACTGTTGTATGTGTCACTCCGGTATCCACGATCGCGAAGAACTTCACACCGGCAATCCAAACGGAGCAGGAGACTACCGTGCAAATATACTGCGGTCGAGGTTGATGGTACAGTCTTGCCGGCCGCCATGCAAGCGCCCCTGCATCGAGACCTTCATGGATGATCCGCCGAGTATGATGGACATGATCACGCATCATGCGGTGTCCCAGGGATTCGAGCCAGCATTCTACTTGCCACCCAGTTGGGACCAGCGCAGCGTTTATCTCTGCAAAGAAGGTCTCAAGTTATGTACTTTGTTCCGGAAGATGAGTGAGTACCTCGGTCCAGGGTAGCGCCAGGTGGGTCCGGTCAAATAACCGCCGGATGGCGTCTGACACCGGGTGGTGAGTCCCACCTAGTCGGCTCGGCTTCACGACTGGTTGTGTGCGTGCCGCGGGTGTTGAGGCTGAGCCGCGGCGCACATCACGTAACCAATCTCCGTACTCGGTGTGAGTCCATCTCGGAGCGTTTTTGAAGAGATCCGTCCGACACCGTACGTTGATGTGGCCGACGTCAAGGTCATCCTGAGGGAAACCGTCAAGGGGGTATGCCCATCGGTACTCCTCGTCGGTAAGGTTACGCGCCTGGCCTTACACAAGAATCGTTCCACCTGGGGACGGTTCATCCGGGGGTGGTCCATCCCCGTGTGATGGTGGCTCATGCGGCGCTCGCTCCTTCTTTCCTTCATCCGGTAATCGGCTGAGAGCATCTGCGTTACGATGGGCAAATGCAGGCTGGTACTTGATAGTGAGGTTGTATCCCTGCAGAAGCAATGCCCATTTGGCAAGAATTCCTTCGTGATTCTACGTCGTAAGTAACCATTGAAAAGCACGATGGTCTGTGAGGATGGTAAAAGGCTTCCCATTCTTCACGTAGTCCCTGTAGAACTGAATGGCCCACAGGATTGCTAAGCATTCTCCTTTCACTGGAGGATACTTTACCTCTGCGTCGTTGAGTGTTCGGCTCCCATAGCACACAACCCTCATCATGCCGTCATCGCCTTTCTGGGACAAAATGGCCCCGATACCTTCCTGGGAAAAATCTGTGGTGATGACAAAGGGCAAGTCAAAATTTGGGAATTCCATCATAGGTGCCGTAATGAGGCGGTGTTTAATCTCGACCCACGCGAGTTGACAGGCCTCCGTCCATTCGAAGGGCTCATCTTGATGAGTGAGACGTTGTTAGGGGCGAACAATTTTTGTGTGATCTCGAACGAACTTTCGGTAGAAACTGACAAATCCAAGGAAGATTTTGACTTGGGATGATGTGATTGGCCGCTTCCATTCGCGGACGGCTACGATCTTGGCAGGGTCTGTGGATATGCCTTGTGCACTGATGATGAATCCTAGGAACTCCATGCTATCTGTCCCGATAACGCACTTGGTCGCTTTCAAGAGAAGGTTTGCAGATCGTAGAGCAGATAATAATGCATCTAGTGAAGCCATTAGCCTTTGGCAGCTGAATGCAGCGACCATGACGTCATCCACGTAACAGCAGGCATTGGGGACGTCACGCAGCACCTGGTCCATGACGCGTTGGAACGTAGCACTGGCATTGCGCAACCCGAAGGGCATGCGGGTGAAAGCATAGAGACCATCTGGGGTGATGAAGGATGTCTTCAGCATAGAATTCCTGTCCATGGGGATGGTGTGTAAGGCTGACTTGACATTAAGCTTTGTAAACCAGTTTTGTCCCGTTGTCGCTCCCGAATGTCGACGATGAGCGGCATGGGGTAGGCATCCTCGACTGTGACTTTGTTTAAGTCACGGAAGTCGACAGAGAAACGCTTTGTGCCGTCCGGCTTTCCAACGATAACAAGGTTGGAGCGCCAGGGACTCTTCACTTCGACGATCACACCCTACTCCTTGAGTTCGCGCAGACCTTCATTGATGATGTCTTTTTGGTCTTGGAGTAACCAACGAGCCTTCTGTTTGTGCGGGGGTGCATCTCCTGTATTAATAACATATACAGTGTCGACCGCCCCTATCTCAGTGGACTTGCCCGCAAAGACTTCCTCATGGTATGTCAGAAGCTCCCTCACTTCTTGCGACTGATCCTCGGTCAGGCGTTCATGGAGCATGTGGTCCCATCGTTGGGTGTGGGACCATGGGTGGTGGCGGGTCTTCATCCCCTACCAAGCCGGCTCCCAGATCAGGTTCGGGATCCCAGTAGTCATAGACCTGGAGGTTGGAATTTCGCGAGCCTCCTGGCGTGATCGTCAGAGCTGTTGTATGGCGCGGAGGCGGCTCGTCATCGAGGCGCAACCAACCCACGTCAGTCATTGGTTCTTCATCTGAATCTCCCAAATCAACGTCTTCGCAGAGGGTGACGTCTCTGTCGCACACAAGCATCTTTCCCTTGCGCTTGGCTTTGGAAAAATCATCCCGGGCCATTGCTTGCCGAGCGAGCAACAAAGATGAGCATTCCGGGGTCCGAGGAATTTCTCGAGGAGTTGGAGGGGGTCTTCCTTTCATTCGAAGAGCGCAAAGAGGACTGTCCTGCGCAGGTACGGGCAGCCACCTGGGAAATCTTGACGAGGGCTTGGGTAGCGGGCCCACGGGGAGCTGCGGTCGATCATCCGCCGGAGCAGCTTGTCCTCGCTCAGGGCATGGTTGTCTGGATGGGAAGGTAGTACCCATTGTTTCCTCTTCCTCCTCTGCATGTTGATGGATGACGGGAGGGGCATCGTGCTTTGGGAACACCATGACGGACTTCCTGGTTGCCTGATCCTCCGTACGGGCTTCCTCCAACGAGAAAGGGTGTCCAAACTTCGTTGGCATTGAAGTCCTCGGGCCGACTATCAGTGCTGCACAGGTACTACCCTACTGCTCCTGGATTTTGATATTAATTGTTTTTAAGTTGATTGAATGTGATACACTTTTTTGTTCAATGAATTCTACGTGCCATATAAATAATTGAACTCGAATTCTATGCGAAAGGCGAAGGGATTTCAAACCTCAATGGTGTTTTTCTCCATATAAAACGTTGAAATCAAGGTACCATTTGATACATATTCGACCATTAAGGACTACCAAAATAATTCAAACCCGAAAAACCTTGTCTAATGCATACATTTTATTATTCGCAATTTTCCATTCGTTGAAATCCAAGAGCAGTAGGGTATATCCTGACGACGTCAGCTGCATGACCCCTTCAGCATAGAACAGTGCCGCCTGACGGGGAATGAGGTAGTTTGTGTCCAGCAGGACGTCATACGTGCGGGCCATAGTGACCTGCACGCGCACGACCTCGTGGATGAGGCTGACTTGCAGAGGAAGATCGTCCACCACACCGTGGCCTACATCCATGCAACCAGATGCATTGGTGAACACCTTGGTGGTTGGGTGAATCTTGTGATGCCATCCAACCGCTTGCAGGACTTGCAGTGTCACTGTGGTATTTGTAGTACCAAGGTCAATGATTGCCACGAACTTCTTGCCGCATATCCACACAAAACAGCTAGCCACTTCATGGTGTGGAGTCTGTGTGCGTGGTGGTGCAAGGGGTACTGGCCGCCATCCCCATTCATCTGGTTCAGTCCGGATCATCGTTTTGCTCAGCCAATTGTGTGGAGTCTGGGTACAGCTCAGGCGAATGCCAGCTGGCTGAAGGTTCTCGACATATTCTTGGAGAACTATTGCAAAGTCTGGGAGGCATTCCGGATGCCGCTGAAGGTAGTCATCTAGTCACACGTGCTGGAAGGGGCGATGGAAGGAATTCAAGGCGTTAGCCGTGCACCCTTCGTTTGGGGAAGATGTAAAGGTTACCCTTCGGTGTCGTGGGGGTGTGGGGTCCCTTGGAGGTTGCATGCTTGGTTCAGAAGGGGGTTGTGGAGGCGCAGCTGAAATCTGGCATGGTAGTCGCACTGAGCACGCCTCCACACAGGCTCGCAAGTCCGCTTCAGCCTGTTCCTGTTGTTCCTTGTACTTGCACTCATACATCTCCGCTATCGACCACCCTTCTACGCCTTGTGCCTTAGCTGCTATGACCAATTCATGTTTCGCAACTGTCGGTGGAGTCTCTGTTGTCTTTTCCCCGGCTCGAGAAAGACCTCGCTTCACATTCCATGCTGGCGTATTGGATGTAGACGGTTGATCGGCAGCCGGCACTTCCCCGGTGTCTCTTTGCTGGGCATATTTCCACTGTGCCGGTCCATTACCAGTTTGACCAGGGGCACGGGTGGTGGTGTTGGGTCCAACGGTTTGCCGTGTATTGGTGGGTCCAGATCCACCCGGTCCGCGTCCCTGATATTGGCCTCCTCTTGTTGGTACTCAGGGTACTGGGGTGGGGTTGGGACACTCCCGTCGTCTGTGGGTGAATTCTCCACATCCTTAACAACTTCCAAGTGGGTAGTTATGTGGGTTCATCGGGTTGGGGACAGAAGCCCCCATAGGCATACGAATGGTGGGCGATACGTGTTCTTTCGGAGCTGACTCTTCTCGTGCCGCTCGATGTTTGAGCTCCCTTTGCTGGTGCTCTGCTTCCTCCTTGAGCGAATCCAAGGTGTCAAAGCGCTGCAGGTCTAATGTATTAGCAAGCGCTGGGACAATGGAGTCACAGTAGTACTCCTTGATCATGCATAAGGGCATATCAATACATTGCGTAGAGATTTTGGTGAACTTTTCATTGTGCAACTTGATATTCTCTCCGGCCTTCATGAGAATGGTGTGAATCTGTATCTCTGCCTCTTCTAAACTCATTGGGTCAAAACGCTTGGTCATCCTTTTCGCCAAGTCCTCGAAGTCAGCAAAGGGATGGTCCCGGTTTTCTGTTGTGAACCACTCTAGAGCCTTCCCTTGCAGTGTCAGGTGTACTGCCGGGACGACATAGTCAGGAGACAACAGCTCATAGTCAAGACACGTACCCAGCTTGGATAGCCACATAGCCGGATCCTCCTCTGGTTCACCTTTGCAGACGTCGAGCTTTGGGAGGGTGTAAGAAGCTTTCACCGCTGGGTTCGAAGTCAGTTCCTGCGGAGGCACCACCTACACCTGTGCCCGGGGCGGGGCCCCCAGGTGGGGTCGATGTACCTGCGCCAGGCCAACTGCCCGAGTTCTAGCCGATGAAGCGATTTCCACTCCCCTTGGTTGAACTCGACCAACATCAGTTCCTCCCAGTCCAGAACTCCCCACGTGCTATCTTGCTGAACTTGCTAGCACTCACATGGCATACTGCTTGCCTCCTTAAGCCACTGATCCTTGTCCCGGTCCGGTTAACCCAACTGTCGCTCGGGACTGCTGCTAGAGTTGCCCTGCAGTAGGGGTGACCATTGTCTTGCTGGTTTGATAGTGGGGTAACGGTATGGCTGACTTAGTTGGCGGTACAGTGTGTTTCGTTGATGGCGCCCCAGGTGGGATGCGCGTTCCCGCAGAGGTCCGTACCTGCCTTGTTGGTCCTGCCGTGGATGAGACATTGACCCCCACATGAGCAAGGACCTCTCGGCGGTGTGACGTGCCTAGGACAGGTGATGGCTTGCTGGATTGGTGCACTTGTGGGAGATGCCGCTCCTGCAGCATTGTAGTGGGCCCAGCTTCTAGACGACGTGAGGTCATCATGGATGGCCCCTCTTGTCGGATCTCTGCAGTCTGTTGTTCCACGGCCTCTGAGATGTTCCTGGTACGTGGTGAGGGCACACCACTTTCAGAAGTTGGTCGTCGCGGGTTGAGTGTCTAACGAGGCAGGGATTCCCGATGCCGGAAGGTGACCGGCTAGTGCAGGATGTGCAGGACCTGCACCGAAGGATGATCCAGCGGCACCTCATCCTCCTCCTCCTGGACATCGTGGGGATCATTCCACCCTGCAAACTCCTTCGCATGCGTGATGGAAGGGATAGGAGAGGACCTTCTTGGGGTCAAAAATTCAAGGCGTCGCGGCGCTTCCTGCATGGACGTCATATCCTCTGCCTCGTATAAGGTCCTCCCATCTGGCGTCGTGACCTCATGGAGCAGGGCGGGCTCGTCCTGATCGGCAAGCTCCTGCTCTTCGTCCAAAACATAGTCTTCCACTTGCATGGAGTTATGCTCTTCATCTCGGTGGTCCGGTTCATCATCGGCCGGATCATCGTGGGCTGCATTCGTCAGTCGTGCCTGTCGAATGGCCTTCCATTCACGGAGCTCCTCAAGACGTCGGAGATTAAATTCTTTCTCGTCCTTGGGGTTCATGTCGTTATCCTCATTGTACAGTTGCGGGAACCTATCATCCACCGAATCCCACGAAAATGTGGGATCAAGCCCTAGAGGGTCCTCAGGGCTCTTCTCGTAGCGTTGCATGGCAGCGGCTCGCTTCATGTTGTGGTGCCTAGGGGTCTGGGTTCCTGTGACGGGCGTCCACGCACTTGAAGGTTGACGGTAACGCCGAATGATTCACCGGCGAGGTGACTCCTTATGGGGTTCCGCGGGTCGCCGGCGAGGTAACACACGTCGAGCAGGAGGTATTCCACTTCGACTCAACTCCCAACGGTCGGATGATTGGTCGTAGTTGGCCACTCGTCTGTCCGGTCGAAGATGTGCCGACCCTGTCCGTCGGGAAATCCTCGTCAAACTATGGACTGATCGAAAGGTATGTGCCACACTCGTCACAGAAAACAAGTGAGTCCACGCTCACCGCACCATTAACACTGTTATACCCTTTTCCGCCATCAGCCGAAGCTGGGTCTGACAGCATGCGAGGGTTCGCTCTCTGCCGCGGTTCACGCTGCGCTATTCTCGTGGGTCTATTACGCACTTTTCCCAATTCAATGCTATTATCTATTTTATCTAGCTACTTCTGCTCAATCTAAGTGTGTCATCATCCACCTGATCTTCTTTCAGTTGATTCTCGATGTCTTCGACGGACAAATCACCGAATGAATGCCGAAGCATATATCATGCATGTCTCTCTAGCTTGCTCAATGCACTCTTGTTTTTACAACTTGTGCTGGAGCTCCGAGTCAGCCAAGGTGGTTATTCTATTGATTATACTCATTCACACTACTCCAATCGGTCAATCATTCACCGGATGAAATGAACATCTTCAAGGGAAAACATTCCTAGTGGCACGGTTGAAGCAATTACAGAATTGAACTATGTTTCAGTCAATCACAAAGTGAAGGAGCAATCAGCATTCTCTACTCACACAACTATTCCCCTACATGTCACCCAGCAAAAGACGCAAACCATAGACTTCCTAGATCGACGGATTATCCGCCGGCGCTAACCTCTACACGACCACAATACAGCAGGCAACGGGACGGTCGTTCTCCCGAGGAGCTACACGACATAGTGCCAGTGGATCGTCCGTGCGACGACTCGCACGAGAGTTGGCACACGCTGGATCTTCCTCCTTTAGGCGGAAGAGCTCCTGTTGGCACCGCTGGTAGGCGCAAAACGCCTCGGCCCATTCCTCAGCCGCCTCGGCAGCTCGCTGTCCGATGTCACGTGCGGCCTCCTGCCAGCTCTCCACGGGTTTGGGGCTTGTTGTCACGGGGAAGCCTCTGCAACCACGGCTGCCATAACTACTCCACGGCCCTGCCAGTAGGGTGATGTGACCATTGCATCACGCCCAGGACTGTGCGCACGCCGAGCCGGTGAGGGACATTACAGCAGCTGCAGATGGCGTAGAAGGCCACCGGTAACTCTCCCGCCGCTCTCCTCGAGTTGGGGGGCTGGTGCTCCCGCGGGAACTTAGGACCAGACCATGACGGCTCCGTGACGTGCTCCTCAGGAAGCGGCCCTCCCATTTGAGGTTGGCCTCACATACACACACACACACACACACACACATACACACACACACACACACACTCCTATCTAGCTTCTCTACTCTAGCTTGTCGCGAGGCGGGACGCGGGTCCTGCTCGACGGTCTGGTCTGACTGAGGGGCAGCAACCTCTCAGTGGGCTGATGGCAACTGGGCTCGTTGTCTCGCTCTTGGAATGAACACTCGCCACCATGTGGATCGTGGCAAGCGTCGGGAGCGGAGCGCAACGTACACCAGTTCGTGAGCTTTGTCAATAGACAGAGGCAGAAGGGGTCTCGTCCGTCTTGGAGATCAGGAGTCAGCAGTCAGTTCTCTACCTTCAATCAACAGCTCTCAGCAATCCGCTATCAGCAGCATCTTATTCCTTGGTCTCCTCCTCTTATTTCCTATCCGTGTCACCTCCCCTGCACCCCTCTTTGATGGTGTGCCCCGACGTGGCTCGCACATCAAAATACCTTCAGGACAATGCGCCCCGGGTGCCGCTCCTCTCCCCAAGGTTTGGCACGGCTCCATGGCCATCAAGCAAGCCTCGGGCGACTTCCCTTTGTTGGACTGAGCCACAAACAGTCATGACAATATCTCTAATGATTAGTTGATTTTAGGTAGTGGGTGCATTTGAACCCGGGTTCGGCCTCATAAGTTATCCTGGCAATCGCTTGAGGGACGTTAGTTACTTGTACTCTCATGTGCCGTCGGGTTCAATCCCGGCGGCGTGACCCCCACAAGTGAGTTTTCACTTGT
>SZWC01029989.1:0-25202 GCA_023375785.1 Penium margaritaceum | reverse complement strand
AAACGAGCAGCACTGCCGCTGGCAGCAGCGACGGCGCCGGTGACCGCAGCGGCGGTAGAAGCCCCAACATGCTGGGCACGCTCAAGCTGCTGCTTCTGATTCTGCTGCTGCTGCTGCTGCTGCTGCTATCGTTGGCGCAACTAGGGCCGCAGCCGCCGCCGCAGCCGCCGCCGCTGCTGCTGACACCTTAGAGAAGGGGCAGGGGCGCGTTACGTGTAGGTACGACGGCGAAGCGTTCTCGAAGTTCGGCTGGAACGTCTTGCGGAAGGTGTCGGCACTAGCACGGTGCCAGTGGCACCAAGGGCACAGAGGGCAAGTGAGAAGCTGGGCTGTAGTCCCTTCTTTGTCAAGAGGGTGGGAATCGTGGCACACTCGGGTACGAAGCGGTGCAAGGGCCAAACTACAGAGGGCAAGTGAGAAGGTGTCGGCACTGGCGATCGAGGGGGTTAGCGGAAGATCCTGGTCAGCAAAACGGGCCGATTGGTCGAGGGCGGCCTCTCGCAGGTAGCGATGCGGCTGGTGATGTGCACCGGATGGATCGGGTGGCCAACTTGCAGAAAGAGTTGCGGACCGAGACTTTCACCTGTGCTGCGCTCTACCCTTTGAGAGCGACAGCGGCACCCGACGGCGCTGTCACAGTGAGGTTTTTTCCCGACAGCGGCGCTGCCAGCTGACAACCGGACACAGGCCGACATTCGCCGCCGCTGTGAAATGCACACTCAGAGGTTGGCGTGTCGCAGCTAGCACATGAAGTAGCACGTGTGGTGATGATGTGAAGCTCCACACAGAACAGCCGTCGGCGAGCAATTGTCGAGGCTGGATGGCAATGAGATACGTTTTTCGGGCCATTTCAGGATTCTGGCCATACTTTTGAAATCCAATACTTCTATGACAGAGTGACCTCATACAAGGCTTAATCTGGCCTGCTTTGGTTACCAGCTTACAGGTGTAGCCTGCTTCGGTACAGTTAGAACTGCTGTGCTGCTGTTGCAAAGGGTTCCCTGTTCCCCTGATAAGAATATAGCCTTAAGAAGTCCAAAATATTTACCCAAAACTGTTGACGGGGAATGGTTGACACTTACATGTGCTTCATAATGTAGCTATGATTTTCCCTTTAATGAGGTGCAAAATGATCCTAAAAGTCTGGTTGATTTCTTAAGATATGCACAATGTGATAACAAGTTTTGGCTTCTAGATGTAACAACTGTGGATGTAATGGGTGAGTTATTCCCACTTAACATCTAAAGGAATAAATTCTAAGTTGAATCATCTCTTTTGCATCCTCGTAAAATCTAATGTTCCAATACATCTCAATTTAAGAGGAAAATCTGCCTGTTTCAATTCACTCATTTGAAAACTTAACCGCAAAGCATGTAAGCAACAAAAAAACAAACCAAGCGGCAAGATGGGTTGCTACAGGACGATCGTTCTCCTGACTTCTCCTTTGAGAAGAACCTTAGCCATTCTCACAAGGACACGTTTCAACCACACAACCTTCCTATCAACTCATCCATATCTTAGGCTACATCTGCACTCACACCATGGATCAATCCAACAACATAGCACCGTCATATGAGAAATTTTATTCATCAATGGCCTTCCCATAACTACTAGCAAACCAACTCTGAGTTTCACACCAAACAGCCCTATGAATCACACTCGTTCATGCATGAAGGTGAATTGAGCTTTTTTCTCATCCATGCCGGACAACGACGCATGATTTTGGAGGGATTTGAAGTTGTTCAAAGGCAAAGACACGTTAATAGAATCATATGACACATACAAGAAAATGAAAAGACACACATGAGTCCATTAGTTTTCCATAAAAACGCTACATGGTTTGGTAAGAAGGACCCATTCCCACCAGCTCCACTTGATGAGAAAAGAATTTCAGTTGTGACAGAAATGTAGGTAATCTTTGGTACAATCATAGCCAAACTAGATCCCATTCTTGCCAAAACTCGAATGCTAACTACCTTGGCAAGTGCTAGTGCACAAGACAACGTGAAACTACCCTCCTAGGAGAGGCTCTAAATTTGATGATACATGTTGCAAGAGACGTAGATAGAGAGACTTGAAAAGTTTCTCAAACATCATTGGGAATCGCTCACTACTTCGCTAATGCAGTAGGTTAAGAGCCATGTGCAAGTCATTGGCCAAGTATGTTTCAATGCATAAGACAACATTTTGGTGCCATCAGCCCATTAATTTGTTGTGATTTGCATGTGTGTAGAAAGGACGAGGTTCTTTCCTTGTAAAGGATCTTTTCTTGTGTGGTAGGCTAGTAAACAGATCAGCAAATGAACTTTGGAAACTAAATGTGACAGTGGAAGAAATCTTCATTGATTCCAAAGTACACACATGGTACATGAAAAGTACGGCCTAACAAAGGCTACACATGAGCTCCACCACTGCTCCTGGCCCACGCAAGGAGTAATGCCTTAATAGGTCGTCAAGGTCGTCGACACCAGGGGTCTTGGTCCAGCACCGTCTTCCAGATGGACTAGCCTTGAAGAAGTTAGGGCTTCCTCCTTCCCAGGCTTGCAGAGCACTGCCAGGCTTATAAGGATCTCCAAGGAAGAATCCACCACAACCTTTGTCTGCGGCGCTTCCACATGCTAAGTGCTACTAGGTCGTGACATGAAAGATGTGTCCTACTGAGATACTGAGATGTGCCAAGGCCGCCACCATTTATACTAGCACTTCTGGCAAGTTGAATGCCTTACTAGTTTGAGGAAGCTTCCTCAATTTCACGATGAAGTTTCACCGTAACCGTGGTTCTTGAATCTTGAAGGTCCTCACAAATCTGTGGTAGCCGTAGATCTCTGTAGCCATAATACTTGCATCCTAGGCCTCCTCAGACATCAATGAGAGCAATAAATCTCAGATTTTGGCTTGCCACGCAGTCGATCTAAGTGGCAAGCACAGAAGCACATTATGTTGTGGCCACAAGAAACTTGTGCAGATGGACCCCACCTGGAGCTCTCACACCGCCTCATGCCATAACCCTAGTCAGGTCTTGCTCTACCTGACTGCAACGCCTTCCATTTTGTAAAGCTGTTGGTCCCTGCCTTCCAAGATGCATGCGCAATAGCTTGCGTATGCGACACACACACTAGAGACATGCATAGTAGCTTGTGCATACCACACACTGTTTTAGAATTCAAGCCCTTCAGGCCTGGTTGCCAGAATTGGACTGGCCAAAACAGCAAAAAAATAATTTCATAGCTTTGCTCCCAGAAGTCACCGAAAAAATTCTCACTTTCTGTATCTTTACTTGATTGCAGAATTGAATGCGCCATATCAGAGCATGAAACCAGTGCACTCATCGCAACCACTAGCACTCCCACTCCGTAGGTAAACTGGTGAACAGCTCATATCCAGCCCGGATGTTGCTGAAAAATTCCTCAAAAGACTCCTTGTAATTCTTGTTCAGAAACTTGAGTGGAGAATCTTCTGTACTGATGGGTTGATCAAGAAAATTCTTGATGTCTTCTGCTGTGTCAAAGGAAAATTTTGTTTTCCTCACATTGAGTCCTTTGGTGTTTGGGGAATATGAAGAACCTGTTTTTGTTTCTGTTCCACTTGACTCAAGTGAATCTAGAAAATTGGAGATAGATGGTTCTAGCTCAGGCCACTCCAAAAAAATTGAAGTTACTTCCTCTAAAGGCAATTGTTTTGGTGCCTTGCTTGGTTAACGGCCTGCATGTCCAGAAAGCCCCTCCAGTGCTCTCCTCCTCCAACTCTGCTCTAAGAGGCTTGTGGACACCTCTCCGGAGTCTAGAAAAACCTTTTCTTGCCTCGTCATCATTTCTTCGGCTGCTAGAGCTATATAAGCAGCGACTAGAGGGCTTGAGGACATATTATGCTGCTTGCAGTTCCACCAAGTTGATTTGTGGTAGCAACAACCAGTGCCTTGTTAGCTGTCACCAGCTTGACTTGCTTTTTTCCTCTAAATCTATGTGTTTGTGTCTTGGGGAACCGTTTCTTACTCAAAGTTTCCGGAAGCGCAATTGTCGTTGAGGCAGTCGTTCGCAGCTTTTTCCCAAGTGGGACCTTGTATAGCTGCTTGCTGCCAAGGACAGGTACCATGTGGTTATCGCAAATCCCATCGTTAGTATTTGCTGCCGCCTATGAGAGGAGGAACTTTTCACACTTCAAACTGGATGCCAAAACATTGTCCCTGTCCGTTGCTTGCGCCACTTGATCATTTTCTTTGCTGTTTCATTTCTTGCAAAGCAAGGATAGTTTGTTCCGGTTAGGATCGCGAGCCATGGAGAGAAATGGAGCGAGGGCAACGAGGACCTAGCCATGGCCGGCGAGATCCCTTGCTTGCACTTCACAGGTTGCCAGGCTGCAAGCGAGCCCGTTGCGTTTGGTGCTTGCGCAACAACCCCCTTTCTTGTGCTAGCTACGGAGCTTGCTGTCCCTTGCTTTGCTACAACCGCATTTTGCACTACGGCTGTGCAACCTACTTTTCTTTTATTGTGAGCACGTAAGCTTGCCAAAAAAAAGCTGCGTCGTCCAACCACTTGCCATTTGCCTTTTTGCAAGAATGCCACCTGGATTCTTGCAGGTACTCTCCGTACGTTGGTAGGAAGTACGATGTGTTTAGGTCTGCTTCCTTAATGAACCTATTTTAGTACATCAACTGCTTAAAGCAAAGCTACTCCTTAGAATCTCTAAAAATTGAGTCTTTTCTCTTTACAAACTTCTCATTGCTCACCCTCTCTACTGCTGTAGTGATCTTCTCACCCCCTTGCACCATGAAGTAGGTCATGGTGCTTGATATGCTGAACGGGATGCCGATGGCATGTTGTCCGATCTTCGACTTCCACGTGTCGTTTTTGTCATCGTTCTTAAAGGCATACTGTGACAATGCGATTGTAGTGAGTCCACACTTTTACGAGCATCTATAAAATATTTCTTTGGAAAGATTCTTTGTCTAGAAGTGTGTAGCTTGCCTCATCCCTAGCACGTGCAGGAGCTTAACTGTGGCATCTTGTACTTTTGAGCAAATCCAATTCCCATGTATGTCGATGTGCTTGATTTGACCTTGAATCTTGATCAGCTTGTCTTCTGGAAATCCAATGTCATCATGGAGGTTGAGCACGTACGTGACCTCTTGTGTAGCCAATACAGCATCCTCATACTGAGCATCTACACAACTGAGTTTGATCATGTTTTGTCTCTTGTTCTTCCAGGATACGGCTCCACTGCCAAGCAAGCAAACAAATCCTATCGTGTTGCGTCGACCGTCTTCGATTCCACCAAAAGCATACAGATACATAACACCACAGCTCCAGAAAACTTGCATTGCCAAAACCCAGGTTTGCATCGATTGTTGTTTTGATGTATCCAAAGGCCCAATCAAGCTCCTTACTTGCTCCTTCTGAGCATGTCTCAATACCGCATACAAGGTTTCTGAGTATAAAATGAAGATCTGGCACTATACAACTCCCAACATGCCTTAATGAGCTGACTCTGCTACAATAGTCCGTCTGGATCCTCCCCTTTGGTCCTTGATGCATCAGCTTCGTTGAGTGAGAGAAGTTGTCACGTGTTGACCATGTATACCAAAGCACTCATAGACCTTTGTGGCATAGGTCTTTTGGCTCAGTTCAAGTGTCCAGATTGTGTAATAACGATTGATGTTCATGCAAAGGTAGAACTCAAAACTATGCATGAGTGTCACGTTGACCTCCTTTGCCATGGCCATTGCTGTGGCTTCGATGAAAGTAGGTGGTCGACCAATGATCAAGATGTCATCAACGTAGACCAAAATGTAACAGTCACGTTTTTCTTCTACTGACGGCCTGTGGAGAAAATGATAGTCGTCGTAGGCTAATGGATGTAGTCCATGTGTCTCCTAAAGTGCGTGGAGCTTGAAATACCATACAAGTGGACTTTGTTTCAGGCCGTATATACTCTTGACTAGTTTGCACACTCGTTTGCTACCATTATCGTAGCCATCAAGTTGTTCCATGAACACAATCGAGTCTATATCCCTGTGCAGAAAAGCGTTCTTTACGTTACGTTGCTGTACTTCATAGTCCAACACCGCTACAAGAGCCAGCATGATGTGCACTATGGTGTAGCATCTCACGGGGGTGGAAGTCTTACAACAAATGTTTTACCTGCACTTGTTAAGACCCCTTTGCCACTAGAAGGGTTTTAAAGTTGTCAACATTGCCATCAACTTTTGTCTTGATGCAGAAGACACACTTGACTCCAACAGGTTGTGAGCCTACAGGTAGTTCCACGAGCTCCCATGTGCCTTGCTCCATGAGGCTCCCATACTCCGCATCCAATGTTGCTTTCAACTAAGATACATACTCTTCAATGAGAGCTTCCATTAGAGTCTTTAGATTGGAAGGCAGTTCTTTTGTCAAAGTCAAGAGGGTAATGAGGTGGGTAGGTGTAAAGTCAGCGAGAACGTATGTGTCCTCTTTGTACACCGAACATGCTGTGATGGCCATGATGTGTTATTCCTCCTCCTCCTCTTCTCTGTACGGCTCCAACTACTACTATAGGAGTCCCGTGAAACGCCTATCATGGACACTACATGGAGGATGATGCTATCGTGTTGCTTGCGGACTGTCCTTCACAAGCACCACCTTGGGTTTTCCATATCGTACTTTGACCGGCTTGTGATCTCGAGGCACATCTACCAAATGCTCTCCATGGAAAGGGTACATGCGTTCCCACTGCCTCCCAAGTGGTCTCATCTAGATCCAAAAGGGTGAGTAAATCCGGATTTGAATTTTCTTCTTTCAATGACTCATTATAAGAGTCGTAGAAGGTCTGGAGGAAACATGGAGCTGTCTTCTGCTTTTCCTCCCATACATGGCGCGTTCGGTTCTAAAAAACGATTGCGTCGCGGTAGACAACAATCCTCTGTGAGTCCAATTTATAGAATTCCTAACCCTTCATAGTAGGGCTTTGGCCAAGATAAACTCCTGACAATGCCTTGTTTGCCAACTTCTTGCAGCGCTCCATTGGCACATGGACGAGTGCTATGCATCCAAAGGTTCTAAGCATGGTGACATCAGTATTGTCACCATTCCATGCCAAAAATGGCATCATGTCAGGAAATGCCACATGTGGTACGCAATTGCGAACCCAAACTGCTTTCCTTAGCGCATAAGGCCACCAGATTCCATTGAACTGACCACCCAAAAGCATAGCCTTCAATGTCTCTTGCATTGTGCAGTTGGCTCTCTTAGCCACACTGTTATGTTACGATGTGTAGGCTGTTGAAAACAATTGCAAAATCCTCGTATCCTACATACAAGACATGAATTCCTTACTCATGTTCTGTTTGGCATTGTCTAAATTTAGGAATTCTAAATTCACATTACTTTCCCTCTATGCCATTGCTAGCCACTTGAAGAAGTACGCACTAGCTTCATTCCAAGTGCATAAAGGATAGCTCTACACAAAACGTTTTGCATCATCAACAAAAAGAAGAAAGTATCGGTGTTCTCTGTATATGGTGGCAGTTGTTAGTGATCCACACATGTATGTGTCAAATAGCTTATATTTTTGGCTGACATCACACTTTGTAGTAGGAGGGAACATCCTTCGTGGACGTTTTGCATGCACATTGTCCTCGCATGGATACATTGTCTCCTTGCTCCCATTATCCTTGATGTCAAAGCCGTTGACGTAGACATTCTTGTGAATTGACTGCACAAGCTGATTACTTACGTGGCCCAATCGTTTGTGCCACATACCGAGGTCTGCAATAGAGCCTTGGTGGAGACTTGCTATTGCAAATGGCAATTGGAATTCTTCACACGCTGGTGCTCAGAATTCCAGCTCGATCATGCCGTATGGTAGGAGGAAATCTTTCGGAAAGGTCTTGCCTTCACGGCTCTTCAAGGCAACATGTCCTTTGTTGCTGACAACGAGTGCACCTCTCTTCATCACTTGCCCTAGTGAGACAAGGTTGACAGCAATTTGAGGTATGAAGAGCACCTCTCCAAACAAGACTTGGACACCTTGGTACCCTGTCACTATCATTTTCCCCTTCTCCAGTTGTAGAACTTGCTTGTTGTTGGTGAGTATGTCGAAGCCCTTTGAGCAGGGTAGGAGTTTGTGGAGGCAAGCCTTGTCAAAACTGATGTGGGAAATGCATCCACTGTTCAGGTACCGAACGTATGTTGAGCAAACCAGCTTGTTGCTTTCCGTGTTTGAATGTTGAAACACCAACCACGTGTATTTATATTACTTGCATGTTCCTCCCTCCTTTGTCTACTTCTCTGGCCCCTTCTCATGCTTCTTGGCTTGCTTTCCTTTTATATCAGTCTTCTTCTTCCTCTTTCCCTATGCGTTCTTGGCTTGCTTTGTCTGTATTGCTTGCTCCTCATCCCATAGTCACTTTCCGCAATACTTCTTTACGTGCCCTAGCCTACCACAATAATGGGACTTATATGCAAGGCGTGATCCTAGTTGCTGGTCACGCGAGCTTTGCCAATTTCCGTTTGGCGTGGACTCGGCCATAGAACGATTTGAGTCCGGGTTCATCAGCGCATGGCTATTCCACGTTGGCTAAGTGGAGCTGACCGCAGCGATAACCCCTTGGTATGTTGTGATGGTGAGAATGGGTTCCTTTCCTTTTGCAAGCAAGTGGTCACACTGCTCACTGAGAATCATCTTCCAAACATATGCTTCAATCAGTTCACTTTCATGCTTGAACTGAAGCACCTTCTGCACGCCGTCCAAATCACCGTTCACGCCGTTAAGGTGGAACGTCATGAAGACGGGTTTGGATACTAGTGCATCTGTCATTGCAAGCTGGTCACATAGTGACTTTGCTTTGTTGATGTATGCTTCAATGCAGCCAAATCTGTTGAGAATGATGTGTGAAAGTTTTTTTAAGGGGTGGGATTTGAAGGTAGAGTCGCCAAACATGTAGGTTATCACAAGGTAGGACCATGCTTGCTTTGTAGTCTCTGCCATGTCCTCGTACATCCAAGTTTCTTGTTAGATGTAAATGCTTAACGAGTTGTGTAGCATCACGCAAGTAGCTGGGTTGACCATACTTGTGCTGTGACACCACTTTTGGTGGTGTTCCCAAGGGTGAAGGTGCAAAGAACCCTGTGTTGAACTTCCAAATGCCATAAATGAGGGCCACTTCCTTGAATTTGTGTGCCCACTGAGGGACGTTCTCTCCATAAAGATGGTCAATCTTGATCTTATGCAGCTGCAAGGTAGCTGCTACAAGGGGCACGGTGTCCTCAAGTCTTTGGTATGCCTTGCCATGTGGAGGCACTTGGGGAGCTTGCACCCAAGAAGTTTCAACGTAACTGTGGTTCTTGAATGTTCAAGCTCCTCACAGATCTGTGGGAGCCGTAGATTTTTGTAGCCATAACACTCGCATCCTAGCTGTCCTAAGAGATCTATAGGAGCCGTTGATCTAAGAAGCTGTATTCCTCACATTTTGGCTTGCAATGTAGCCTATCGAAGGGGCAAGCAGAGAAGCACGTTGTGTCATGGCAACGGGCTACTTGTGTAGACGGTCCTAACTAGGAGCTCTCACACCGCCTCATGCCATAACCCTAATCAGGTCTGACTCCACCTAAACAGAATGCTTTGCTATGCTGCATAGCTCTTGGTTCCTGTCTTCCACGATGAATGCGTTACATCTTGCACATGCGAGACACACAAAAGACATGCATAGTAGCCTACTCATGCCACACACCATTTTACAATCCAAGCCCTTCAAGCCTGGTTGCCAAAATTGGTCTGGCCTGTACAGCAATACAATTATCCATGGCTCTGCTCCGGGAAGCCACCAAGAAAATTCTCACTTCGCGTATGTTTATCCAATTGCAAAACGGACTGCGCCATATTGGATTATGAAACTAGCGCAGTCATATGTGCACCTATTTCATACCTTCTATCGACATGTTTCTTGCATTTCCAACAATCCTAATCGTAAGAAATGGGAAAATGATGCCAAATCATTCTAGTCAAGTTGTTTCTTTCCTCACACAAGAACTGAAAGAATATGATTCGGGGGACACTCCTATCACGGAGAAGATGATGGATGACGCTAACAACAACATGTTTGCAACAAATAATCACTTCAAATATGATGTACACTATATGGCACAATTTCAAAGATGCGCCAATGTTAGGAATGTTAAGCTTTGAAAAGCAAAACTCTGTTGAAAATTTGAAAATTGGTCACGTAATAGAGCCTCTAGAAGAATCTTCCATTAATTCACCCCACATTTCTCATCCCATTTTATCAGGTACTTCATTTATGCGCCTAAGGTAATGTCTGTTTTCCATTTGATTAAAAACCTTTGTCAGAACGTGATGTAAAATCAATGACACAATTCTCCAACCAAATATAGTGTTTTGCATTAATAAAGATGAAATTATGAGTTGAGCATTGAGTTATGGCACAAATAAAAACATATCAAATATGATGAAAAACCTATTTTTAAACGCACCAACGGCAGGTTCTTTGCATGACCTTAGAATCGTGTTCCCCTACTAATCAAGGCTTTTCACTTTCTTTTGGAGGTTTTTTCTCACTGAGTTCATGGAAGTGATATCTCACTTATCAAAATGAAATCGTCAAAATATTCAAACTTGTGAATCTACAATCAGCAAATATTGATTCATTGATTGACTTAGTCAAGCCATTCACAAAATCATGCACAATTATTGGTGTTTGTGGGGTGCGACAAGGGCTAGGTTCCTTGCACCAAACCCGTTTTACTACAGATAGAGTGAAAAGCTAGATATGGGAGGATTCTAGGACTCAATGACAATAGCTGATCATTAGTATTTTACAATGGAAAATACAAAAAGCACAAGTTAGTTATTGAATTACTCTTCACTGTCATGCATAGACACAACTCTTGGACCACAGGTGGGCAATGTCAAACAAAATAGCTCTCGGAAAGTAGCTCGAGTCTTAGACATAGTCGAGAAACCTGTTTTGTGTAGTATGATGTTGAAGTAGTCGAGGTTGTCCTACTTCTCAAGCAAGAAAACTGCTACTAAGCTTACTTTGGTCTTCTAAATAGTGTTTGTAAAGTCTTGATGACAAAGTTGTTGAATGAGGACTGCAAAGCTGGCTAACTTTTATAGCATGCTGCAGTTTGTTTTAAAACTATCCAAGCTGGTAGAAGTTTCAATTTGTAGGTCGGAAGATTCCTAAACGGGAAGCCTTCTTATAAGCGATAGCTCATCCAATTATTCCTACTACTGAGTCGTGCATGGTTGTGCTAATGTAGAGCTGTCCCCACTTATGGCTCTACATATGGCTAATGAATCGTGCATGCATGTTATGATGTAGTGTTGCGTCATGCATGCATGCATTGGTGAAACGTGGTCCACACTTTAGGCCTTGCATGCTGCTACTCATTAGCGCTAATGCAACAGCGGATGTAAGGCATTCTACACTGCCAAGTCAGGTGCTTGGAACGTAGCAGTGCATAGTTGCATTGCACAACTCCTTACTAGTCTTCGTCACCAGGAATGTACAACCTTGCTATGTTTGTATCACATAGTGTTTTACTTCTCTAGGGTCCAATTTTTCCCATGAACCTAGATGACGTAATAGTATCTTGCCTACACAAGTGGAGAAAATCTGTGCCATTGAATGTGAAAACATTTTACAAGAAAACTTCCTAACTCCTTGTAGCATTTTCCGATATTGAAACCGAATGTGCCACCTTGACTAGGAATGTAGGTGTAGTAATCGTCACTTTCAAAAATCCTCGTTCATTGGTGTGCTGAATAGCTTAACTGTTGTTAATGAAGAAATTTGTGACCTTGAGTGTCTCTCATAGGGTTTCGATGTGAGAAGAATTTTTTTTTCCTTCCCCGGTGTCAAGAATATTGAGAAGAGACGTGTCCTGGCTCTTGGGCTTGAATCGATGCTCTCATCCTCGACTACCACTGTCATGGGTAGTTTGTGGGCTCGCGAGGTTGTTACGCGGCTTTTCCTATCCTTTATGCCGTAAAATAAAAACGTTTGATGCCGTCTTTGGTCATCTTGGTCAATTTATGGTGACTTCTGTTGCAAGAAAATGCATACGGGGGTTCCTCTCCATGCAACAACATGGAGGGAAGCGCCCCTCCATGCTGTTGCATAAAAAGCACTCCGGTTAACTCGCCCTTAACTTAGAAGCTTCTTTACTTCTTTGTTTTGGGCGAAGAAGTCACTAGGAGAGAACAAAAAAACATTCTCCTGTGCCCCTCACGTCCAGCAATAGTTGCAAGGTATGAATGGAAGGTTCAGTGTTATTGACGCCATTTTTTCCTCACTCATGGGAAGTCAATGCTGCACTAATTCATGCACAATCAATGCGATTTTGGCGACTACAGCTAGATTTGGGGTCTCGCCACTTGTTGTCCCACGCTTGGAGTTGTCACCATTACTAAAAAACGTCTCGCCAAGTGAGCATTGATTCTAGCACCCTCCTCTCCCCGTTTGAAGTTTTCTTGTTTGCAGCTTCGTCCTTTTCCTACCTCACTCCCAAGGATTCTTCCACAAGTGGAGGGTGTTTTGGAGCTTGCTAAGGAAGCACAAGCTCACTCGCCCCCCCTAAGGCAAACTTGCTTGCCTCTTCGTGGGAAAGAGAGTATGATCGCTCGGTGCCTGCCATGGCGGACATAGGTTTGCTGTCGAGCCTGTCGTCATGACAAGCCTGCCGCGTGTTACCGTGCCTGCCCCTCTCATAGCTCACTCCCCCCCACTTTTCTTTTGCCACATCTGCTTTGCTACAAAGCCTTGCTTTGCTTGCCTGCTATGATTGCTGCTCCACTCACTCCCTCCTTTTGCAATGTATCTGCTCATTTCCCCTTTTCCGCTCCATTTTCCAAGTGTACGTTGCCAAATTCTTCTTATTCTTTGAGGACTCAACTAAGTTCTCAAAAGAACAACTTTAAGAAATTTTGAAACTGAAGTAGGTCTCCTAATGAAGTAAGGGACTGAATGGCTGGTCGAAGCTACTCATTTCTTGGGAGCATAAATGTCCTTCTGTAGTAGACTGGTGGGGGAGAATAGGCCTGAAAGTTTTTTATGTCACTTTGAGATTAAGAGTGATCGAGTTTGTGAATGTTAAGAGAACTAGAACTGCTTATTGCAAAGTTTCTCTTCAAATTTTTTTTCTTCACCACTGTTGGTATTTGTAGCATGGTCCAACAAAATCCTCCACCTTTGGGTGTCCAAAGATTGTTGATGGCGTTGGCATGTGTGTTCCACTGCCTTGTGTCTTGCACGTTTCCCTTCTTTAGGGGATACTACGAGTGGCCACTACGCGTAAGTCCACATTCCTCTATGCACCCCAAAAAAATGTATTTTGGGATACTTTTGGTGAGGAAATCTGCTACTTGTTATGTTAATGGAATGTACTCAAGGATGATCGCACTGTCAAATACCTTTCAGAAACATTAGTGGCCGCAGATGTCAATGTCCTTTGTCCTCCCCTGGACCTTTGTGGAGTTTGCAAGGTTGATGGCTAGTTTGTTGTAGAAAAGTAACAGTAGTTAGACCATATTGCATAAAAACTAATTTCAACAAGGAGGTTCCTCAAATAGGTGACTCCTTGAGCTAGTGATGTTCCCGCTACATACTCAACTTAAGCCAATTCAAGTTTGATTATGCTGTCTCCTGTTGACTATAAAAAAGCCGTTCCGGCAAGGACACAGAAAACATGTGTCGTGATATGGGGGTCCTCTGTACTGCCAAAAGCATCCACCACATAGCATCTCACCTCCAATTTGCTTCAAGAGCTAAAAACCAACCTTACGTTAGCCGTAAACTGGTAGTACTCAAGTACACGATCTAACTCTTTGCAAGCCCTTTCAGTACATTTCTCCATCCCATGTGCCAATTTGCTCACCACATGCTGTAGGTCTTGTTGAGTGCATCTTGTATTGTGCATGAGAGAACCGACTGTCATCCAATAGTCAATCTCAATTCTCCTCCTTGGTCCTTGATGGATCAACGTTGTTGCGTTAAGGAAGTTGGAACACGACAATCAACGACAACAAATTGTTCAAAGACTTTGGCTGCGCAAGACTATTACGACAGCCAAGTTTGCACTCAAAGCTTGGCATCAAGGTCAGATTGACCTATTTTTCCATTTACCATGTAGTTGCGTGGATGAAGTTTGGCAATGGGCTAATGATCAGAATATTGTCGACGTAGATGAGGACGTAGAAGTCTGGACGCTTTTCCTTTGTTCGTCAATGTATAAACAAGTAATTAGCGCGGGCCGATGGGTGGGAATGGAATGACTTGAGGATACTTTGCAACTTGCGATACCAAAGAAGAAGATTTGTTTTCAATCCCTACAAGCTCTTGACAAGCTTAGACACATTTATGACACTGTTACCAAACCCTTCTGGCTACTTCATGTACACAATAGTGTCCATGTCTCCAAGAAGAAAGGCTTTCTTGACAGCAAAATTCTGTAACTAATAATCTATACCTATTGCAATGGCAATTTTGATATGGCTCTGGTACAATGGCTGATAGGTTCGTTGGTTTCAAATATATCCTTGCCTTCTACCTAAAAGAACCCCTTTGCAACTAGACCCTCTTTGAATTTGTCAATGTTGTATTCTGCCTTATTTTTCACCTTAAACACCCACTTTACACCAACTGGCCTTCAGGTGAATGATAGTTATTTTATCTCCCAAGTTCCCTGCTCCATGTGGCCATTGTATTCTTCATCTATCTTTGCTTTTGATTCCAGTACAAACTTTCCTACAAGTGCTTCCTTAAGTGACTTTGGCTCGAGCAGTGGTGCAGATGAGGTCTTGGCAACAAGAGTTGTCAGATGCATTGTTGTAAGTTTTGCATGAACTTCATCATCCTTAGCATAAAGTGTGCATGATCTGATCACCTTGTCACATTCTGGTTCATCGTAATTGTGATTTTCTTCCATTTGCTACTTGAGGAGGAGCTTGAAGTTTATTTGTTTGAATGTGGCATCATGCTTCTTTAGCCTTATCGCGTCCGTACCATCTTGCGTTGCCATGAGATAGCGTTTGCCATGGCAGAGTATAATTACCACTAGATCAGCAGCGATGCATTCATCGTGGTCTGTTGTGAGGGAAACACTCGCGCTCTCCGCCTCTTTGATTGCTTCATCTAGATGCGTCGTGGTGCGTGGATCATAGCCTGCTGCTTTGTCTTGTATTGACTCCCCAAATGAGATTTAGAATGACTTGAGGACGTTTGGTGTGGTTAAGCGCTTGGCTTCCCACCCTTGGCATGTCAAATGCTCAAAGAAAACAGTATGTCAACAGTTGATGATACTTTGTAGAAAAATGTCCCAGATCTCCCAACCTTTCATATTCTGGATATTTGCGAGAAAAGTTCCTCAAGATGCTTTGTTTGCATGCTTTCCATTATGTTCTTTTGGGATGTGAAGAATTGCCATGCACCGAAAATGTCAAAGCATGGTTATTTTTGTCTTGTAGTCATGCCATGCTTCAAATGGAGTCATATCAAGTAAAGCCATGTGCGACACACGATTTTGCACCCAAACTACTTGCATGAAAGCATACATCCACAACTACTTGTCAAGCTGTGCTCCAGGAAGCATGGATGGGAATGTCTCCTGAACAGTGCAATTTACCCTTTTATGCTTATCCATTCTATTGTAAAGGATATGGTGCTAGAACTACTGTACAATGATAATTCCCTCAAGCTATGGCATGAATTTTTTGCTGGTGTAACTACCACCATTATCAATGCATGGGACCTGTAGCTTTTTGTTGCTTTCCCTCTCCACCATTGCCAGCCAATTGAAGAATTTGGTTGTTGCTTCATCTCTAGTTTTGAGATAACATGTCACATCATCCATAAAGATGAGGAAGTAATGATGTCTACCATAAGATGCAATTAAGGGGATCAGCCCATACATGTTGTTGTGATCGAGTCTCAGCTTCCGCCTTATGTTGCACTTGCTTGCTGGAAACTTTACATAAACAAATTCCTTACAAGGATCTATTCTGCCTTAGCCACATTTCTTAATGTTGAGGTTGTTGACATAGGCCTTCTTCATCATGGATTCCAACAAATGATTGCCTATGTGGCCAAGCATCTTTCGCCACACTCCACCATTTGCACCTGCTGGTTGGTGTAGACTTGTTGGTGCAAATGGTGAATTCATCTCATCTTGAGTTGGTGCATTGAAGTCCAGCACAATCATGCCATGAGGAAGGAGCTGATGCTCTGAAAAGGTTTTTCCTTCATGGATTTTGACCATGACATTCTTAGCACTGCTGATGAGGTGAGCGCCTCTCTTCATCCGTTGATTGAGTCAGCGGTTAAAAACAATGTTAGGTATGTAGAGGACGTTTCCAAGCCTAACCTGTGCTCCATCATACCCTGTCATGGTCATAATGCCCTTGCCAAGCACGGACACCTGCTTGTTATTGGCAACTCTCACATAGTAGCGCTTAGAAGGCTTGTACGTGTGGAGGAAGGCCTCATGCTACATGATATGAGAGGTAGACCCGCTGTTCAAGTACCAAACAGATGACAAGAGAACCAGCCTTTTGCTTTGACTGTGTAACAACTAAAACACAGGTGTAGTGTTGTGAAACAAATGCCCTTTGCCTTCCTCCTTTGAGTTCTTATCAAACTCCTGATTGCCCTTTTTTCTCTTTTCTCCTCTAATCTCCTTCTTCTTCCCCCCTCGCTTCTTTCCCTTGAAGCTCCTCTACATCCTAACTTTCTCCTCATGACACAACCTTTTTGAGTAGTCTTTCATCTTCTATCTTTTCTTTTTGCAAAAATGGCACATGATAGGAGGATGTGGTCAAATCAGCTAGTCTGCGGCACTATGAGCCTTTATGAGGGAGCGCATGGACTCATTGGAGTACATTGACTTCATCACTACATGGTTGTTCAACAAGAAGTGAGGAGCTCTCTTCTCTCCTTCATTCATGTGAGTGGCATTACTGAACATGCATGATTTTGACTTGTAAGTTGCGGTCTTGCTACTCTGTCATTAGCATCTTTCAAACATATGCCTCTGTTTACTCTGCTTCAGTCTTAAACATCATAACTTTATTCACGCCATCCCATTATTTAATGAGGCCATTGAGTAGGAATGTTACAATGATTGGCTGAGAGATGGGTGCTTCTATAATGGAAAATTTGTCGCAAAACTGTGTTTTCTCGTTTTTGAAGCTCTCAATGTCACTAAAGCTACATAGGCTATTGTGGAAGACCGCTGTCAAGAGGTACGCAAACTTGAAAGTGGAGTCACCTAACATGTATCATGCATGTTTGGCTGGCATAGGAGGTGCCTCGTACATACAAATGGCTTGCAAAACGCAAGGAATTCTCTTGTTTTCAAGCATCATGTATGTAGCTTATGTGGAGTACTTGAACTCCGACACGATGTCTGGTGGAGATCTTGGGAAGGGGGAGGAATGAAATACCCACTTCTTTTCACTTGTGGGTTGAGTGTGAGAAGTTCTCGCCATCAAAATAGTTGATGTTTTTATTGTGCAAATATAAAAAAGCTGCTGATGTTTGTATAATGTCCTCTGACCCTTGGTACCCAAGTCAATGTGTTAGAGATGTAGGGTTAGTTTTCTGACATTGTTGCATTATTGTTGCTGTCAAATGCACCCTGAACATAGGTCAAACTATTGGATGTGATCGAACCATGTATGTCGGAGGCGTTGGTCCTTGAGGAGATGGTTGAAATGGTGCCATAATGGGTATGGCCAATGGAACCCGTGGTGCTTGGGTTGGAAACTACTACTGCATTCCTATTTGTGCTGATGCAAAAAGAGGCATCTGTGGAGGAATGACAGAATACTACATGACAAGTGAAGGACTTGACTTAGTTAGATGTGATGTTGATTCTTATGAAGCTTGCTAGGCATGATTAAACTACTGTTGTTGTCGTTGTTGTTGTTGTTGTTGTTGTTGTTGTTGTTGTTGTTGTTGTAGTTGTAGTTGTTGTTCCAACTAGTTGTACTACTATAAACATGCCATGTGCTACTTAAGCTGATTCATTTGAGCATCATGTGTGATTTGATCTTGTTGGAACGATAGCCCTTGTGCATAAAGATGTTTATTGAATGCCATGGTCTCTTGCTCCACAGATTGACACATACTTGCTTCTTGTTGCGCCATGCGCTTTGCTTCATCCGCCAAGCATTCCGCTCCTTTTGCATTACATTCTGCCTGCTTTGCCACATGGCGACCTTGATCTTGCTCCATGCACAAACCATGCAAGACAAAATTCTCATCAAAAGGTGGAGATTTTGCACCTGAATTCTCTATCTACATGTTCCTCAGATAATCCACGTTGCTTATAACGTTTGCAGGTTGGATCCCACCTTGGGCACTTGAAGATGTCAATTGCTTGCGCGCGTACGCGTCTTAATACCACAGCTCCTCTAACACAACACTAGCTAGGTTTCAAATGATTTCAGCACTTACCTCGCTCTGATGCTATGTTGATGTTTGTGGGATGCAATTTGTGCTAGTTTCCTTGCTATTGGGATCATTGTGCTTGAAGAGCAACTATAGATAGAGTGAAAAGCTAGAACTAGGCTAATGCTGAGACTGAATGACTATAGTTGATCACAACTATAGTACAAGAGATAGTACAGAAAACACCGTTCATCGTGAGACTAACTCTAAACTATCACGCCTACACATTTATCGTAGCCCACAAATGGGTAACATCTAGCAATAAGACTCCAGTAAACTAGCTTGAGTCTTGGACGAAGTCAGGACACCTCTTTTGCGTAGTCAGGCCTTTAAGTAGTCAAGGGCGTGTCCTGCTCAGGCTTAGAGATTGCTACCAGGCTTACTTGGGACTTAAGAAGAGTGTGTGCAGAGTTGCGGCCTCAACTGATGTTTAAGACTGGTGGAGAGTGCTGTGGTTAACTACAAGAAAAAATCTTGGTGATGACTAAGTTGTTAAATGAGGATTGCCAGGCTAGCCACCTTACATAGCACGCTGTTGGCAAGTTGAAAATTTGTGGCTTGTAAGAGCTTTTGATTGTAGGTGGGAAGATTCCTAGCTTTGGAACCTTCCTGTAAATAGTAGCCCTGCTAATAGATTTTGCTTCTTAGTTATGCATGGCTGTGCTCATGCAAAACAGTCCCCGCTTCTAGATTCACAATTGTGTGAGGACTCGTGCATGCATGCTATGATGCAGTTTTCTGACGTGCTTGCATGCATTGATGCAGTGCGATCCCCACTCAATGCATTACATGCTGTTGCTCAGTCACGCTAATGTAGCGCCCGATGCAAGGTGGTCCACACTACCTAGTTAGTGTGGACCACCTTGCATGGTCGCACCACTTCGCGAGCACAGCTGCTAACTAGTTTGGGTTAGTTGGCATGCATGGCTTTGCTGTGCATAGAGCACACAGTATTTTACAGCTCTAGGGTCCATTCCTCCGCATGGACCTAGATGTGAGAATTGAATCTAGCCATTTTTCTTGGGAATTGTCAAAAACAATCTTCCCAACCTCCTAGCAGGCTCCTTTTATTTTGAAACCAAATGCCCCAGCTTGATGAAAAAGTTAAGCGGAGTAGTTTTCAACTCTAGAACTATTTACTTACCCATCATGAATCCTTTCCTCAAAACCATGTCATTTAACATCAAAGAACAATACATGGTCACATGTAGCTAGAATGCTTGAAAAAACCTGAATGTAGCGTGAAAAACATGGCTTAAGGTGACAAGCACATTGGTGCCACAAACAACACCAAGTTGAGCCTGTAACCTTATGAACAAAACTTACCAACTTCTTGAATAACAAGCAGTCTGAAATTGTTTTCACATGTAAATGACCATTATCTTCATTAAGATGTGCTTGCACAACCCTCTGTACAACCTTACAAACCATTTCTTGTGCACGTTGGAGTATCACCATCATGTATGATAGATGTTTGGAGAAACATACAAACTACATGATTTTATGGATTTTTCCCTAAAATGATTTGATCTTCTTTTCAGTTCAGTTGGAATTTCTCATGAACTCAATGAATTCCTACCATAATGATACAAGAAGGTGGCTTCTGTTGACAATAAGTTGAGGGTGACCGTTGAACAACATGGAAAGCTATAAGAGAACGGGCAAGTAGCCATCTATCACATAATGTGGATAAAAGCTATTGCTTGAAGAGGTTACTCGGATCTAAGCAGCAGATGCGCTCCGCAAATTACTTATGTCAAATAGTTATAAATAGTATTCTAACCTCAATCTTACTCTGGAAGAGGGCTCCTTGTTTTGGTGCATGACTTTTTATTGATTCAATCATGTTCATACCTCATCTTATCAAGAGTTTACTTCATGGAATGGATGAAGTTTGCATGGTTGGCACTTCATTGCTCAATCACACAAGATAATCATTATAACTTGATCGATGAATGAAAAATTGATGGAAACCAATGTTTAAAGGAGAAGGTTGATCACAGATAAAAAAATAAATGTCAAAACGTGGAAGATTGCTAAATTGCTAAGAAATGATGTTTTATGTAAAGTCTCAGTTTAAGAGGCTTCATATGTTTTCTCATCGGGAGAAGAAATTGACATTTGTATCAGGAGAGAAGCTTAAATCCACACACATATGGTCGTTTTTTGGAATTCAATTAATTTTTTCCATCTCTTGCTAAGTTTATAGATGTTTTCCGTAATTATCAAAAGGTTCCTAATTGTCATCAAGCATGAAAAGCGTGCAACAAAAAATTATGTCATGTCTTCATTACCAAAGCTAAAGTTGCAATGACCCAAAGTTTGCTCACTTGAAAGCAAATAGCTTTTGCCTTATTTTTTTTTCTTTATCTAAGGAAAAACCTATCTTATAGAAGAACCAATTAAACCAAACTCTAAAATTGATACGTATTATGGATTTTATTTAAATTCAAAACTTCTAGGGGGTTAATGTAGAATATTATTTTTTTCCTTCTAATTTTATTCGTTTCTTATCTATTGTGTCATGGTTTGCATGTAATTTGCACTGCTTTATGTTTATTATTATCCTTACTTGGTCAGGTTTTCATGTATAACTTCAATTGTATTTGAATTATTGTAACCATATAAATCATTAAAAAAATTCTCTTTCCAAAATGAACTAAACATCATTTGTGTGTTTGAAATCCTATGAATGATCATTTATAGAAATCAAAAGTTTCTATTCTTATCAATTTATGAAGAATCTTAAAAACATCTTCGCATGACAAAGAGAAATATTTATGTATTGATAGAAAAATATTTCTTTCATCCTTGCTTTTCTTTGGGGAGATAAAAAGGCAAGGATCAACCAATATCTCAAGCATTTTCTGGATGCATCGAGCAATGTTTTGGTAGTTTGGTGTTTCATAAACATTCTTGAAGACATGGTTTGTAATGTATTCTGTTGTTTAGTTATGTTGTGTTGATGGTAATTTTTCCTTTAAATCGTTGTGGAAAATCTTGAAAAACAGATTGCGAGGATACCTGTTGAGTGGGATCTATTTCAACTCACGTAGTGATCTTCTCATCATGGCAAATGAAGCTGTTCTCGGTTGGAGCATATTGAGGATATTTGATCACCCTTATGACATCGTTGTTCTTAATGATATGAGTTGGCACTAGGCCTTGCGTTTGTGGGCGTCTACAATCCTGCTGCTTGAGGTGTTTGTTGTTCCATGAACAAACCCCTTGCTTGTTCCTTTTGTTTCGTTGGTTCCTCTCTCAGACCCATGGATAGCTTCGCATTTCTCTTTGTCGATGGAACCTCCTTTGGTGCCTCCTCCATCTCCATATTCGTTGAGAGAGAAACCTTTCAAGGGTTTCTCTGGTTGATATCCAATTACCTTTATTTCTGGTTTACTTGTGATTTAAAAAATGTTGAGGTTCTTGGAGAGATGTTATTTTCCCCTTCTTCTTGAATTGTGCTTTGTGATTTCGGTCATTGTCGAAAACAAAGATGTGCTTTTGTTTGCTGTTCCTGTTGACGCACATGATGCGTGATTTATTTTTCATATTCATGTTTTGTTTTTGAGAAACTTGTCCTCCTTTAATATGCATGAATACTTTTCCTCTGAAGTTATATTCTTTTGTGTTGTAATGAGCCTTGATGCTGAATTTTCGGACTACAAGCTTGGTTTGCACATTTTTTTCTCCATTGTCCGACAAGCTTGCACTAGTACTGTCTAAGCTTTGGAACATTCATTGATTCATACGCGGACGGTAACAGTGCGACGTATGGTCAACAGCCTGAGCCCGCTGAGCATATGGTTTGGCAGTCTACATAAGATAAGGGCTCATTTGGATTCAACCACACGGGCCTCTGACCACACAAACTGTCTGGTCATCGCACGAATCGACGTGACAGCTGGGCTAGACGAACCGCGTTTCTTCGCGCCAAGCCACATACGCCATCAAGTTTGGCTGTGTGGACAACACAGCCGTGTGGTCCCGACCGTGTGGTGAAATCCATACTCGCCTTAATTGGACCAGCCACATGTGGGGTCCAAGAGCCCAGTTGTTAACCAAAGAGTCCACATGAAGTTCCGCCTAAACCCCACTTGTTCCCGTTCTTACCCTAGTTAGAATACTCTGTGCAACTCGTTTCCATTTTTGGCTATCAAAGGAGAACTGACTTGACTCATTATGACTCGAGTGATTTGAAGGGAGCGTTTGGTTCAATCTCATCATTGCAGCCGAATGAGAAAAAAATGATTTTTTGGACGGCTTGGAAGGGTGGTAAGACGCCCCGTGGTACGGCACTGTCAAACGACATCCAGACCGATCGAATGGCTGAACGACATCGAATCCTACTAAGATCGACCGTCGTGCAAAAATCAATAAGAAAATCCAGCCTTATGTTCACAATCTGAAAATGTCTGCTCCCATCAGCGGATGAACCGAAGTGCAAACTGGATACTGGGAGGAACTGAATGCAGCAAGTAGCTCTTGGTATGTTCTTAATGTCGGACGAGAAAAGCCTCCATCGACAGTTCAATTATCGAACCCTTTAAACAGACGACTCCCTTGCTGATAGCTTGAGATCGCCTCTTCATTTTGTTCAAGCGTCAGATATTGCGAAAATGCAGATGGAATCAATAGATGGATAGAAATATGAAATGAACTTGACAATAATTCAATGTTGAAGGACGCAGTCAGGTAACAGATATATGTAGGCCAAGCCAGCCATTTCATTTGTGAACTCGCATGGCCAGAATTCTCCTGACAACGAGTGGCCTCTCCGATGGCGGACAAGGTACAGGAGTTCTTCCGATACTCTATGGACATTTCCCCCGAAGTGGAAAGACACGGACATTTTGAACCATACCATTTTGGGCGCTTGCATTGCCGACTAGTGATCTGTTGTACCGACAGAAACACCAAAAGCGCGTTTCCTGTTTGAAGAAATCCTTCAACATTTCGAATAGTTCCTGACGAGCAGCCTCATCCGAAAGTAAGCTCTAAGGCTGGCCCGAGGAAGTTTTGACTTTCGGGAGAACACTTCGATATTTTCCTGTTCAGATTACAGCAATCCTTCCTCAACCTGGCAGTCTCTCCACATGAATCGAAAGCATTTCAGTCTCCGCAAGAATCTTGTCCTCGCATAAAACATTAATGTTTTACCGGCCAGTAGGCTGAATAGTATGCGTGTACTGATGGGAGGTTTAACAAATCGGCCACGGCTCGAAACGAGCAAGTAATGTTATGTATCGTTCTGTTGTTATGAGAACGTTGAGTGAAGAACGACAGAAGTGGAAGAGGAGAAGAAGATGAGAAATGAGCAGATGGAGGGACATGGGAAGACGTAGGAGAAGGATGGGAAAAAGGTAACCAAGGAGTTGCATCAAAAACTGTAGGAATTGAAACAGTTCGAGTATTCTTTGAAGGAGAGGGAGGAGGGGGAGGACCATGACGAAAAAGGGAGGGGGGAGGAGGAAAAGTAAGGAGAGTAGGGTAAGGAGATGGGAGAGTTATTGGAGAACACTTCAGAGGAGGGTAAGGAGAAAGAAAAGAAGAAGTTAGAGAAGGAGTTGGAGGAGGAAGAATAGGAGAGGAAATATTTGGAGGATGATTGTTTTAAGGACAATTAGGAGTGGGATGGGGAGAAGGATGAGGGGCAGGAATATATTCAGGGAAGGGAGGAAACAAGGAGAGCACAGAGGTCGAGGGGGAAGAGGATAATGAAATTCATTTGGGGAAAGGTGGAAAGAAGGATGTGACAAGGGAAAGGAAACAAGCAAAGAATGGATGTGCAACATGGAGGAAAGGAAGTGTGTTTGCAATGACTACTCACACCTCGAAGGGAAACGGTGCTAGTGAAGGGTGTATGGCAGTTTTACAAAGATGATAGGGGATCTAGGAGGAAAGGAAGAAGGAGAAAATGCATGTGCTACCTCAAGAAGAAGAGAAGAAGTCATAGCTATGAAGGGAACATTGGAGATAAGGATGGATGATAGGGCGCGTAGAGGAAGGGAAGGATGCAATAGACCAAGAATGAGGAAGACCAATGATGCTAAATAATGACAAGGAGAGAAAGGACGGGGGTGGAGGGACAGCTTCACAAGAAAGGCTCGGCAAAGGGAGCAGAAAGCAAACACAAAGGTGACATTGGCATACACAATGGCTCAATGTAATATGAAAAACAAATAAATTTGTAGCTTGAATATGATGAGAATAATAATGACAATGAAGGCTATAAAGATTGCAATTATGACTGTAAATAATGACAAACAAACACCAATTGTGAGGGACATACTGATGGTCAGGCGAAAAATAAGCAAGAGTATGATTAGTATGGTACAAAGATGATTCCTATGTCAGTGATGGTTACAGTGACTATGAATCTAAATACAACTACACTTTCAGCAACATTCGCAACATCACTAGCAAATGTAGCAGCAATGATTACAAAAAAGAGAAGATGACCATGACTATGTTAGCAAGGATAAGAGAGAAAGGTTATAGGTGTGATAAGAGAGAGTAAAAGTAATAAAGAGATAGAGCATTACGGAAGGAAATATATAGTGGGAGAGGTTGTATAAAAGAATTGGAGAAGAAAAAGAGACATATGGGGAGCTCACGAGGGGAGGGGATAGAAAGAGAGAGAAAGAGAGAAAGAGAGAGAGAGAGAGAGATAAAGAGAGAAAGAGAGAGAGAGAGAGAGAGAGAGAGAGAGAGAGAGAGAGAGAGAGAGAGAGAGAGAGAGAGAGAGAAAAAAAAA
>SZWC01029988.1:12667-25205 GCA_023375785.1 Penium margaritaceum | reverse complement strand
ACATATACATATACATATACATATACATATACATATACATATACATATATATATACATATACATATACATATACATATACATATACATATACATACACATATACATATACATATACATATACATATAAATATACATATTTGTAGACAAGTATATATATATTTCATTTCCATGAACATATGCATATACATAGACATACACAGATACATATATATAAAATAGTGAATATATATATGTAGACCTACATGTACATTCACATACACATATACGCATATATAGACATAGGCATATACATATACATGTACAATAACATATAGGTATATATATGAAAATGCACATACATAGTCATATACATATACATATACATATTGAAGCATAAATACATAAACACATACATACACATATGCATATAGAAATTCATTTACACATACATTCCTCTGACAAAGATTACAAATCGAAATGCAAGAAAAACAAATACACTGAAATGTATTCATCATAATAAAAATCACAGAGGCCAACCATGCAAAAACGTTCTTGCCTATAAACATACATGATATTTTTACATGTTTTCAATAAAAACAAAAACATTTGGATGTATTTATCATAACAAAACACCAAAGATTCCAACCCTGTAACCAAGCTCTTTGTTTGTATCATACACGACATATTAAGATTTTTTCACGAAAACCTTAAGCAATAAAAATGCATTAATCTTTAACAAACACCAAATAGGCCAGCCATGCAACCAAGAAAAACATGACAATGTAATGATCTTAAAAAACACCACATGCACGCAAAACTTGGTTTGTTGATTATTTTATCAATATTAATACATCTTGTCTTATGTCAACATAGAAACCTTTCCATTCCATATCCTTACCGATCTTACCTTGCTGCGCTCTATGCTTTTTAAGAACAGTCTTCAGGTTTAGAAATGGCAAAATTCTTTTGATCAAGGTTGGTTGCCACCATCACACCATGATGTGGGGCTGTGCATGTTGGCATAGTGTCAGTGATCCCTTGCTGACACAATGCAGTCACAGAAGCAAGGACTTCATTTGGAGAAACGATTGTCGACGGGCATGATTTTTCCACCAGTTGCGAGAACATTCTGGCAAAGGCCTAACATTACACTAGTGTGCTCAATTATCTGTTAAGTTCTGATACACCCTCATCAAAATACGACCTCTTATGCTTAAAATATGGTTGTTCCTCCTCTATGTGAAGAAAAAGAGAGGTACAATCCCACTGTGCTACCTCCTGTGTGCAGACGGTCCTGGAGCCACACCAGGAAGGAAAACAATGGAACCCAAATGAGCCAAACTGCCTGCACCACGCGCATGGCAGTGACGAGTTGGGCACAAAGTGGCTGCTTGATTAGACAATGGTGGGTATGAAAATGCAGCTGAAACTGCTCACCCCACAGCGGAACATTGTTGTTAGGAATGTCACTCAGCTGCACAAAGAGACAAGACAAGTACGAGCCAGCAAACGCTTCTGCTGAAACCACAAGAGACTTGGCTCAGGAGACATCTTTTCTTGTGGAACCGGAACTTGCTGCCAATCAGTGTCCACACTCCGTATGGACCATCACAACACTACCATGGTTCTGGATGAGAATGCTAAGAGCTATGGCAAATCATAGTGCCACGTGCCAACCAGAGTAACATCATGATTTTGGCTTGCATCAGACCATCCCATGCAATCTCAGTAGTGGGCCACAATAGGGGCATGGCAGGTGCTCCAGAAATATTGATTGTTGGTGTGGGGCCCCCTAGCCCCTGCGAGGCAGCTTGACAGCCAGGTAGCCATTTTTGTCCTGGCCTGCAGGGAAGCATTATGGGCCTCATTGGGAGTATTGGCTCTGTCTACTCCCTCCTACATATCCATGGTGGTCCACCACAACAAGTGGATTCCATGGGGAGAAGGCAAACCTTCGTCACCTTGCTGTCACTTCAGGCCCGTTACGATGATGGACCATAAACATGGTGGCACCCCTCAAGTCATTTGTGTGAAAAACATTCTGAATTCTGCAGTTGAGGCGTCCAAACAAGAAGAGAACGTAGATGAGGAGGAGTAGAATGAGGGTGGGGGGGAAGAGGAGTAGAAGGAGGAGGAGTAGAAGGAGGAGAAGGAGGATGAAGATGATAAAAAAAGGATGAGGACGAGAAGGATGAGGAAGAGGATGTGGAGGAGGAAGAGCCGGATGATGAGGAGGATTAGGAAGAGGTTGAAGTCGAGAACAAGGACGAGGAGAAGCATCAGTGACAACAACAGTAGCAGAAAAAGGAGCAGCAGAGGCTAGCATAAAGAAACAACAGCTGTAGCTGAAGCAACAGCAACACTAGGAGATGGTGTGGGGTGATTTCTGTTCACACGAAGTTGGGGCACACAACACGTTCTTGCTTTGTTCCTTCTCTGGAGGTGGTTCCATTCCCTCTTACATTGCACATCCATAGGTAGTTCCTGGTGGGCACATGTAAAAAAGGATTGCACTGGAAATGTAAGAGAGACAGTAAAACATGTTAATTTCAAACATTTTTCCACGTTTCTAGAATTTATGTCCTTTGGGTGTGTTTTTGGTGACCGATTCAGACAAGCTTACACTAGGACTGTAAAGAAAGTGCTTCCTTTAAACATGAAAAGAAGAGAAGTGATGGCCAGAGGGTGACATGCTGTACAGGGCCGACGACAACAACATCTAAGGGTTTAAGCAAGCGCATGTCGTCACAGAAGTGAACAAAGGCAAGGATGCTACTGGCTTCTTGCTACAGCAGTAGATTGTGTTGTCATGGGTTGCTTTTGCGGCAGTTTCTGGAGTGGTAATGACCATCTTGTATGTGGTGTGGCTATCTCTAGGCATGGGGTTTGGTGGTCCATATGCTCACTTCTTCAGGTCCCTTAGTGGCTTGCGCAAGGTGCAAATGACTCTCATGCTGTTGGTGTTTTCCATTATTCACAACGGTGGCACGAGGTTGTGTATCCGAGCCGAGGATGTGATTTTTCAACGTGCGTACCACGTGCTCTTTGCCGGCTTGTTTCTGCCACTTGGCGTTTCTCCTGTGGTGTTCTGGATCGATCATCGGTACCACGAAACCGTCTCGTAGCAAGTACGCATCATGCCATTTGTACACGATCCTTTCCTTCATCTCCTTCTTTTTCCTCTACCCTTCCACCTTCAACCTCCTCAAAGTGGTGGCGGTCTATAGCCCCAGAGTGCATCTGTGGGAGACGGGCATCATGCCCACCATGTGCCATCCGCAGATGGTGGGGCAGCTGCTGTTGTGCATAATGCACACACCGTGGATCGGAAGCTCCTTTCACCGCCACCACCTTGCTCATGCTGTTGCTGCGCCATGCGTTTGGTTCCTGGTATGGCGACCAATGCATCAGCGCCAAGTACTGAGACACCTTTGAAAAGGTGAAGACACATACAATAACCATCCCATTTGCAACAATCATCAAGGAGTTTCTGCGCATGCCTTACACCACCATTGTGGCCATGATGGTGGGAGCCTACCTGAGCCACCCCTTACTCCTTCGTGCGGCATTCTAGATGCACTGATTTTTCATGAGGATTGTTCTTCATGCAGTGGTAGATAGCTAATCCTTGAGCGGTTTTTTGGATGCACTGGTAGATCTCTTTGTCATACAAAGCACCATTCCATGTCCACATGGCATGGCGTTGTGGTCCTACACGGCGCCATGCCATGTGGTTTTGCATGGCATGGCATGGCATAGCATGGTGTGGTATGGTGTGGCATGGTGTGGTGTAGCATGGAACGGTGTGGCGTGGCCTGGCCTAGCGTAATGTGGCATTGCGTGGCGTGGCATGGTGTGGCGTGGCGTGGCGTGGCGTAGCGTTGAGTGACGTGGCCTGCCGTGGCGTGGCATGGCATGGCATGGAGCTGCGTGGCATGGCAAGGCTTGGCAAGATGTGGCATGGAAGGGCATGGCATGTTGTGGCATTTTGTGACGTGCGTGGAGTGGAATGGCATGAGGTGGCTTGGCGTGGCATTGTGTGGCGTCGCGTGCCGTGGCATAGCATCGTATGGTGTGGCATGGCGTGGTGTCGTCTGCTATAGAGTGGCTTGGCGTGGCTTGGTGTGGAATGGTGTTGTTTGGTGTGGCATGGTGTGGATTGATGTGGCATAGCATGGCATAGTGTGGCATGGCATGGTGTGGGGTGGCCTGGCTTTGTGTGATGTGGCCTGGTGTGGCATGGTGTGGCAAAGTGTGGCATGGCTTGGTGTGGTATGGTGCAGTCTTGCATGGCGTGGCTTGGCTTGGTGTGGTATGGCATAGATGGGCTTGGTATGTTGAGGCATGGTGTGGCATGGGATGGCGTGCATGACATGGCATCCCATGGCTTGGCTTGGCGTGGCACAGTGGAGGCGTACTGTGACATGGAGTGGCGTAGCATGGCGTGACGTGGTGTGGCCTGGCTTGGCATACGACGACTTGTATTGGCGTGGCGTGGGTTGGCATGCTTTGGAATGGCATGGCATGCATGGTGAGGCACGGCCCGGCATGGTATTGAATGGCATGGTGTAGCGTGGCATGGAATGGTGTGGTATGGCATGTCATGATGTGGCGTGGCGTGGCGTGGAAAGTGTGACGTGTTATGGAGTGGTGTGGTGAACGGTGACATGGTGTGCCATAGTGTAGTGTGGTGTGGTGTGGTATGGTATGCCACTGTGCGGCGTGGTGTGGCATGGCAATGCATGGTGTGGAGTGATGTGGTAGGGCATGATATGGCGTGGCATGGCATGGCATGGCACCGCGTGGCGTGGCATGGTGTGGCGTGTCATCATCTAGGGTGGCCTTGGGTGGCATGACATGGCGTGGCATGGAGTGAAACAACATTGCATGGAATGGCATGGCATGGTGTGGCATGGCATGGCAAGGCATGGCATGCTGTGCAGTGGTGTGGTGAATGTTGGTGTGGCATGGCATTGTGTGGCTTCGTGTGGTGTGGTGTGACGTGGCATGATGTGGCGTGGCATAGCATGGAATAATGTGGCGTGGCATGATATGGCATGGCATGGCATGATGTGGCTTGGTGTTGCTTGGTGTGGCGTGGCGTGGCTTGACATGGAGTGGCATGGTGGGGTATAGCATTTCATGGGGTGCCATGGTGTTTCGTGGCATGGTGTGACATGGCATGATGTGGTGTTGAGTGGGCGTGGCGTGGCATGCAGTGGCTTAGCGTGACATAAAGTCTCATGTCATGGCATGTCTTGGCGTGGAATGGCTTGCTGTGGCATGGTGTCACTTCGTATGGCGTGGCGTGGTGTGGCGTGGCGTGATGTGGAGTGGCATAGCATGGCATGTCATGCGTAGTGTGGCATGTTATGGTGTGGTGTGTTCAGATGATTTGCGGTGTCTCATGGCATGGCATGGCGTGGTGTGTGTTGACCTGACATGGTGTGGTGTGACATGGCCTTGCATGGAGTGGTACATCATCGCTTTGGGTGCCCTGATGGCATGCACCATGACGGCAAAAAATGGGCATGGAATGGTGGGATTGGCATGGTGGGAAGTAAGAGAGTGGTGCGGTGTAGCAAGGCATGCGTGGTGATGTCGTGTGCTTTGGACTGGCAATTCAATAGCAAGTCTTGGAGTGGAGTGTTGTGAAGGCCTGTCATTGCATCACGAGCTGTGGGGCTACATGTGAGAATTACATTACAAACAAAATGACACAAACAACGCTTGTTTCCATGTAGTGTGGAGAAAGAAAGCCCCCAAAAACCATACGTCAAGTCTCGGTTTTTGGTACATGTCACCTAGTAACAAGAAAACTCCCTGTTACGGGTGATACTTGCTCGTCGAGTCTCATCTGTCAGCTGGGAAGCAAAGCTCGCTCAACAGGGTGCAAGGGAAAAATAACCTCATGCCCGCAGAAAGGGTGCGGTGGCAGCTGCAATGTCACAAAGTAGGCCATCCTAGGGCAGATTTTAGGAAACCTACAACAGACCCACAAACATGCAAGTTGGAGTCTAATCTAGGTCACGCATCACAATGAGTACTGTATACAGTATAATTCTCAAGGACACAACTAGGTCTGCTTGCAGGGGCAGGCAAGGGTCGAAGGCTAGCACAAGGTGAGATAATCGGTCTGTTGAATGTGCTATGAACTGTCCCTGGTGTAATGTTAAGCTGCATACGGATCTGATGCGCGTGCTGGTCATGCTTAGGAAAGTGTGTGCCTCTCCCTGGTTAGTCATGCAGTAGTGTGAAGTGAGCAGTGATTTTGTGTCTTGAACGAGAGATAGAGAGGGCGAACAAATCAGTAGGTCATCCACATATACAAGAAGAGATAGTGGAGTGACGCGAACGTAGCAGATGAACATGGAGGGGTCAGACAGACATTGTAGAAATCCTCCAAGTTGCAATGTTTGGCTGATTTCCTGGTTTACACACCGTGGTGCCTGTTTCAGTCCATATAGTGCCTTCAGCACAAGCCAGACTCTGTCTGTCCGATCAGTGAATGCTTGTGCGTGTTCCACATAAATATTCTATAATTCCATTTAGATTGGCATTCTTGACATCGTTTTGGTGTATCTCTTAGTCCCCGTGTGGCCCAAACCCTAGCAGCACTCGATCTGACGTGGACTTGCCCACTGGGGCATTAGTGTCCATAAAATCTTGCCCTGCTATGTGGTGGAACACTTGGCCACCAGTTGAGCCTTGTATTTCTCAAACAAGCCCTTTACATTATGTTTGAATTTGAATGCCCACTTTAGGTCAATGGATTTACGTCCCGGGAGAAGAAGCACCAAGTGAGAAACTTTATGCTCAAGGAGAGCGTTCAACTCATCAATCATAGCCGTTTCCCACCCTGTTTCATCAGGGCACCCCCTTGCCTCTTCGACGGTGAGAGGCTCAGGGTGTATAGCCACAGGCTATGTGGGACAAGCGATGTGATAGAACTGTCTACAATCCAACCTGGCCACGTTCCGCTATGAGCGACGGACTGGATCAGGCTAGACAGGACTGTTTTGCACTAGAGACAAGCCAGTTGGCGACCTTGAGGAGTCTGCATTGGTGCTTACAAGATCAGCCGGTGTGAACAAGTCGGTAGGGACCGGTGTAACCTGGCCTGTGACCTTGTGCTCTCTCGACAGTGGTGTAACCTTAGGTTGTGTGCTGGGGAAAAGGTGGGTACACTCACGTACTTAGTGTGTCGTTCAAGAACAGTGAGCATCGATGCATGCTCGAGTCCCTTCAATGCCCTGTATGACATGTGTTCTAACAAGGAGGCATCACGACTCTCAACAAAGGTATGTTGCACGCGGTCCCAAAACCTCCATGCCTTTGAGGTATGAGAGACTCTGACAAAGACACGCCATTTACCTTGTGGACTCAATTTATGGCTACGTTGTCGGTCACAAAACCAAACACCCACCGTAGTGCCCGACACCCGTGCAGGGCGTGGATCACTCTCCCAGGTAGTGATGTTCCTGGGCAAAGGCCCTTGCGGTATTCTGTTCCATACCCAAGTAATGTACTTGACAGCTTCCTTTCAGAATCCAAAGGTCAGGCCAGACTCTGCTAGTAGGGTACGCAGAGCATCACCGAAATTTCTTTGCCATCTCTCAGCCACTCCATTTTGTTTAGATATACACGGTGCGATAGTTGGATGCACAATGCCTCTAGATTTCAGGTATGTTTTGAGTGGACCTAGAAATTCGCCACCCCTATGCTTGCGGAGAATGCCAAGAAAGCACCCAGTCTATCGCTCAACGAGGGGAAACCACTCCATGATTTCTCGTTGTGCATCTAATATGGTTTTGAAACCAAAGTAGGAAAGCCCAAAAAAACGGCACTAGTCATCTGTCAGTGTCAGGACATACAGTGACTCGTACTGGACTGAGGGGACCAGCATGGATCTAGTTAAGTCAACATGCACCAGCTCAAGGGGTACCTCGCTGAAATGTTGTGATAAAGGAAAGCTAAGTCGTTGTGCCTTTCCTTCATGACACTTCAAACAAGCAGATGAATTTAGCCCCTGAGGACAGTCTTCTAGGTTGGTGTTTCAATATTTTGGTGACCAGTTTTACATTGATGTGAGCCAGTATCCTGTGGATGAGCTCAGTGTAATCTAGGTCAGTTTTGGTCACGATGTGGGTCTGTGCAGGGTTGGAGGAAAATGCAGGAAATAGGGTTAAGTACTACAGCATGTTGGCATTCAAGGATCCACAAGTCAGCACTGCACCGTGTGCATCAAACAGCATGCATTTTTCTGCTTTCGTCAACGATAACATGCCCAATGGGTGATTCAAGTCCTCCCCTGAGAAGACTTTCACCTTCAGCTGAGGCATATACGAAACCCCATTCAGCCACATGACCCCTCCCGGTGCTTTCAATGAAACAGTCCCAATGCCCTCATCCCACAGTACCTCCCTTGAGCCCAGCAGCAGACCTTCCACATCATTGGTGGCATGCAGAGACAAACAACTGACAATGCGGTGACATGTGACGTGACGCTGCTGTATCCAACAACCACTCGTGCATGCATAAGATGTGTAATGTTGTGATATGCGTTGGGGGGTTTGGCGATTTTTGTTTCAAAACCCGAGGTATCTGGATATTTTCTTCAAGTTACTTCCTTGGCTGTGGCTGGGAGGGGGTGAAAAACGTAGGACTGAAAATTCACTCGCATCCTTTCTCACGCACTCCGGTCGTAGATGGGTTGGCGTGGCTGTAGCAGAAGTGAGCGGAGGACACTGACTTCACAACGGCCTTATTGTATTTCTTCACATCCATCCTACCAGTCATCGATGATTGCATTGCCCACTCACTCCTTCCCAGCCACGGCCCTTGTCGTCTAGGACAATGGACAACGATGAGCGAGTGCAATGAAAAAGTGGGCAGGAAAATATCCAAGTACCCCAGGTTTGGGCACCGATATCGCCAAACCCCCTGACCTCAAAACGTTAGACACAAGCTGCCTCAAGTTATATACTTTGAGCATAGAGAGCCCGGACTTTGAAATTGTGGCCGTCAGATGCCCCAGTCGTTCCTTGCGGGGTACTTTGTGTCGATTCAAAATACCCCATTCTGAATACGGGGTATTCAGAATGCACTGAAATACCCCACCTGAAATAGGAAAAGACAACCATTTCGAAAATGTGAGAAACAATATAAGGCCAGATCACATCGCAAGGCCTCGTTTTTTGGCATGACAATTGAACACTATCCTGCCACCGTGCCTACAGAAAAGTATATCACAAACATTCTTTCATTGTGAGAATACGCCGAAGTCGTAAAATGGACACTTAGGCAAAATGACCATGTACCCGACCGGGTACCTCGTGTCAGACACACTGGTTGCGGGGCAGGCTGAGCTCAGATTGTCAAAGTCGGGGTTCCTTGAGATCACAAACCAAGACCCGGAACGAATGGATATAAAATTCTGCCGCACAGGTTGGATAGCGCTGTCGACGTTTGATAACGGGGTAACCCGTAACTTCGCCAAAAAGTGGGTGAGCGGGCTCCGTTTCACCGAATTCGGAAGACCAAGGCTTGAATGATGATTTCAGCAAAACATCAGGCTGGGCTCGCATTCCCACCCGACCTCTGCGAGTGAAGGCCGACGTCAACCTTGCCAACTCGGCTGCCAAGGTTGGCCGCCACAGTATTGCGGTGACCTGGATCAGGGAATCTGGCTGCCGAGCTGTACAAGTCAAGACGGATCTCGAAAAGCACGAACGGTTTAAGAAATTGTTTCAACTGGACACCAATCGACAACCGATCTGACATTCGACCACACGACCGGGTGACGAGGCTCGAAGCGCGTTCCCAAGAGCCGAGAGAGGACATCAGATGGATCAAGCAAGCGCGTAGGATGTGCATTTCTAGACTGCATATTGAGCTCACATAAGATGACTAGAGCAACGGAAGACGTTAAGCGATTGACAACCGGACTTTGTAGGGGTCTTTTTTCTCGTTTGGCAATTTGTTTTTAAATCCTTCGAAAACTTGGCGCGGCTCGGTAAAGTCATCTTTCTTGGCAACAAACTGTCGATCGATTTCAGATCTGGCTGTAATCAACGGCGGATGAGAATCTACAATCACTATAACAAATAAAAAACTACAATCACTATAACAAAACAAAATTAAATTTTAGTGGAACTTTTAAAGGCCTTCAAAGCATCTTGAACACTAGAATGGGTGATGTAGGTTGAAATGTTATTATTAACTCTTCACTGCGTTTGAAAAATTGGAAGAATAAGCCTCTAGACAAATAGATTCATGATTATTAAATAAATTTATAAAAAGTTTAATATTTTACCAAGATCTTACCACAAGAAACTTTTTCATGTATATATTACTTAGAACACAAGTTTATTTTTAATACATCTCAAGGTTTTCAATACACGATCCTATTCAGAGATCTTTAAGTAATAATAAATGTAATCAACTCTTATAAAAATGTGATTAAATGGAATACTAAGAAAATTCTTTTTTAGGCACATCATGTTCTCACAAAACTATTAACCATAATGTAGAATTTCCTTGGTCGTGTTTTCAATCATCACAAATCTCACATGATCATTATTTAGAGTCTTAATTTTGCCTCTCCATGTGCTTAAAGTGTGAATCATCACACCAATCATGATTGTTAACACATTTTCATGAAATTAGTTTCACTTTATATATAATGTTTTGAATACATTTTGATGTATTGAGCAAGATTTTCTGCCTTTAAGGATATACACATGTTTATATTGATTTTTAGATCTGAACGAAAACTTTATGAGAGGTAGAGAATTAATCTTAGTGAAACACGATGGAGGAGATGCATACTAGCAAAGTTTCTCACTGAATTCAAATTTTCATTATTGCAATTGTTTGGAAGGCATTTTTAGTAAACGATTAGACCTGATGAATAACGACATATTTAACTTTTGATCACTTTTTCTAGGTTGGTAGATGCTTTCATGACCTTAAAGAACATCACAAAATTGTAATTTCAATTTCATATTTATTCTATTTTCTCATCTCCAGCATTCTTGAAGATTAATGTTTCATCATTCATGCACAGATTTGTATGTTTCAATAGTTAGGATGGCTTTACAATATCACCGACAGTTAAATGGCCTTCTTATGTCAATATTTCTTGCACTCGCTATCCTTTTCCCGTCGGCTGCATCAAGGCCACATTTGAAAGGAGCAACTGACGCAATCTTCATTATGGCTATAACTGTAAGGCAAGCTGTCATCAATTATGGCCAAATCTGATATGAACCAACACTTTGAGGCCAATATGGATAATGACAATGAGCCACAGCTAGTTCTCGAATGATTTTAAGAAGCATGGCCCAACAAAAGAATGACCCTTTGTAGGATCTTCAATTGCTCAATGACCTTTGATTGACAATTTTTGTCAGTGGATCTATCCTTCAGGGTTCTTCCTTTTTCCTTCGATCTGGGAAATAAAAATGCACTTAATGCTTGACTATGTCAATTTAGAAAGAAATAAGTAATTGGCAGTGGCATTCATTCGTTCAGATAAAGCAAATTCTGTACCTAGGTGGATCCTGAAAACACCACGATTAGACATGTGCTTGCCTAAACATTACACGTTGTACAAATCACTACATATTCAAATGCATCAAAAAATATTTGATGAATCATGCATTCTAAATGAATCCACATACATTCATAATAAATCGTTTCCATATGAGGTAGATCCAAATCTCATTCAAAATAGCTTTGCAAAAAAGAAGAAAATGCCACATCGTAAACAAAACTGAGAACCTACAATTGTTTTCAATGCAATATAGAATGCAAAATCATTGAATGAAATATCTATACAATTCAATTATAATGGTCATAAGTGAGATTTTAGTTTCAGTGTAATGACCAAAAAACACTAGGAAGACTATTATTTGTGTTGATACGTCACATGTTCAATAGGAAATAAAAACACAAAATCCTTCAAAAATAATAATCGTTTTAAAAATTTATATATACATTCCTTTAGATATCAATATCCATAAATAGATTCTATGGATTTGAAAACATAATAACGATTAAATGTAAAAAAGAGATATTAATAAGTTCTTTAACGTTATGCCTCTAAGAGACTTATGAAGGTTTTTCAATCATCCATGTAATTTAAAATCATCCATTCTATATCTTAACCTATCCCATCTTGTTTTATATCATATTATTGATTTTGTTATCATTGCATAATCCTTGATATAAAAGTCTTTAACGGGAGCATTATATGTGAACTGCTTCTTTGTACTAATGCTGATATTTACATACATTCATAATTACAAGAAAACTGTAATTGATGTATTTTCTACTTTGAATAGCCAAAATTGTTTTTCATACATACATTCACAATGTTGATATTTTAATAATTTCATCATCCACGCATACATATGGATACCCACAAACACATACATATGAATATACATATGCATACATTAATATGCATAAACAATCTTTTTTCCTATTCATATACATATACATATACATATACATATACATATACATATACATATACATATACATATACATATA
>SZWC01029986.1:9708-12208 GCA_023375785.1 Penium margaritaceum | reverse complement strand
AGTGGTCCGGCACCGCCATGCCCACTGCATCTCCTCTGCCACGAATTTGCGACACCAACTTGGACAAAACATTTTGTCAACGGGCTTCCCTTCAATCTTCTTCACGCCGCTCTCTTTCAGAACTGCGTGCACTTTTTCACGAATTGTCAGGCTTGTCAGTGGCGCTCCCGCCTCACGCATGCGTTGGAGAGCATAGACGACCTCGTTTTGACCTCGAGATGTTTGGCGAAGTACGCTTTACGACCACGGCTACCCTGCACATGTGACGACTTCTTCGTGGCTTCTTTGATTGGTGCGGCCGGAGAATTGGACAGAGCGGGAACGTAGATGGAGCAGAGGCGCCGAGTACCGGGCTCGTACCAACCACGGACGGTGGACAGTGCAAGCTTCTCATAAATCGATGGTTGATGAGGAAGCTTGTAGTGCGCACGAAGATCCTGGATAGCTTTCACCACACTGCCGGTGCGCATCACTGCAGCGTGGATTGCGTACATGACCCAGACCGTACCAATCCATGTACGGCCCGCGTTTAGATGCAACATCCTTTGATGACGATGGCTCGGGTTGCGGTGGTGCTGGTGGGAGTTGGAGCGCATCAGTGATAATGTCAACAACAATGACGGCCTCGTCTGCCACCACATCACCGTTCAGCTCCTCGATGAGAGCTTCAAGAACTGCACTCCATCGCAGCATGCCGTTCATCCGGAGTCCCAGTTGATGCATCTTCGGCTGAGCTGGTACCAGCTGCAGAAGTAGCAGCTGCACTGCTGCCAGTTGGAGGCTCGTCGGCGGACGCATGTCTGGCAGAAGCACTTTCTGCTGACACATCAACATGTGCTTCCTCTTCATCGTCAGAGAAGACTACCCGCCTTCCCTTGCATCGCGGCAAGTGTTCATGAACGCTCTCGTAGGGATCCGCATGGTCTTCCACGGTCATGGGCACCGTCGACGTGAAAGGCGCAACAGAAGGTGGAAGTACAAGAGGATGCTTCCTTGGACGTCCAGGTTCTCGAGGCGTCCTCACGGGGACGATAGGCTTTGGTCCTGCCAGGGCACATGCGACACGCTCACGGTGCTCTTCGGGAGAGATATTGTCGAAGAATTAATTCAATGTCGCCATGGTGCTGGGAAGTGGCTACATGGTGGCCATCATGCGAGCACGACATTCCTATAGAATGACAATTGGCGACACGGAGGGTATTGCGACACGGTTTCCTTCAGCTGTGCGACTTCATGACGGACCGGCACAAGTCTGCAAGTCGTCAAGGATCGACGGAATCGATCGATGCAGATCTGACGTGTCTGACCATGCTAGCGGAAACAGGGGGGGACAAAATCTAGAGTCGAACGGTCGACGCGCGTCAGTGGACCGTTGTCGGGATTCCATTCCTACTTTTTAATTTGAATGTCACCAATCGTTGCACGCCCAGACATGAACACACAGTATGGGAAAATTAATTCCATTGCACGAACGAAATAAAGACTCCATGTCAGACCAATTTCGCCCAATTTATGTTCGGTAAATTAATTCAAAGGCAAAACAAATAAAGGCTCTACCCTGAAAAATATTTTCGAGGGCGAAATCAAGAAGCAGTACAGTACACACATACATACATACATACATACATACATACATACATACACACACACACATACATACATACGTACATACATACATACATATATACATACATTCATACATACATACATACATACATACATACATACATACATACGTATATACATACATACATACATACATACATACATACACACACACACACATACATACATACATACGTACATATATACGTACATACATACATACATACACACACACATACACATACATACATACATATACACATACATACATACATACATACATACATACATACATACATCCATACATACATACATACATACGTACATACATACATACATACATACATACATACATACAAACAAACATACATACATACATACATACATACATACATACATACATACATACATACATACATACATACATACACACACACACATACATACATACATACATACATACATACATACAAAGATGCATACATGCATACATACATACATACATACATACATACATACATACAAACAAACAAACAAACATACATACATACATACATACATACATACATACATACATACATATATACATACAATCATTCATATATACATACATACATACATACATACATAAGAACATAAATACATACATACATACATATATACACACATATACATACAAGCATACATACATACATACATTAACACATATATACATATGTACATACATACATACATATATACATACATACACACATACATACATACATACATACATAAATACATACATACATACATACACACACACATACATACATACATACATGCATGCATGCATGCATGCATGCATGCATATATACATACATACATACATACATACATACATACATACATGCAT
>SZWC01029985.1:11072-25206 GCA_023375785.1 Penium margaritaceum | reverse complement strand
CAACTTTTCCCGCCTGTCCTACTCTTCTGCCACTGGATTCCGCGCCACCCCTTGCTCTACCGCAACCTCATTGCGGGAGCCAGCATTCCTTGCGCGTCCTTCGTTGCTCCGCGGCCTCCCCTTCATCATCCTCCGCGGATCTTTAGTCGAGGCCGCCTCTTTCCGCAGACTTGTGGGTCGCGGCGACTTCCTTCCACGGATCTACCTTCTTCTCACCGGAGATGCGGTGGATCTTCGCCTGAGACTGATGCCCCCAACCCCCCCCCCTTTCAAGACTCTGTCCTAGAGTCTCGTCAGCGCAACAGGAGCGTGAACCTCCCTTGTGGACCCGGCCGCTGCCGTTATTGGCAAAGGCGGTAGTACGTCTCCACCTCCCCGCCCTCTCATTGGTGTCTTGCGGAGCACTCCTGGTGCACGTACAACTGGCACCCCTTGCACCCGGCTCCTACGGTGATGTCCTCCGCGCCCAGTCTTCTTTTACAGGTAGAGCAGTATGGGATCCGTTCATACGTCGTGCAGCTAGTGCAGCGGTACACCATCTGCCCCTCCTCATTCCTTCCCATCTCTATGGCATACTGCGCGTGGGCCCATCCTCCGTAGTGCTCACAGTGGCATGCCATCTCTGTAAGGATCCCCATACATCCGTTTCCGCAGCGACGCAGCCCGGAGTTTTCTACCCCCAAATCTCTTTTCTGGGCTGAGCGAGAAAACAGTGGCAGGTCCACACTCCTTCCTTGCCCCTTTGGCCGCACCGCTGGTGGCACATCTTCAGGCACATGCCACATCCCTTCCCGAACTCTACCATCCCTTCGGCAGGCAGCGCATGTAGGTTCCCGGGTCCCCGCGATGAAGATGAGGTAGGTAGCAGTCCGTCTCAACGAGCTCATTGTCCACACATTGGTGACATTGGCCCTTCCAGGCAGTGCTGCCCATCACCAGGCATTCGCGTTGTGCATGCCTTGTGCAGACAGCACACCTTTCCTCATCCTGCACCATCTTAAGGCATGTGGAACATGCCGCGCATTGATGCCCTTCGTCTCCCGGTATCTCCTCCTCTTCCTCCGATTCTTCCTCTTCTTCCTCCTCATTCACTCAGGGTGCCTTGCGAATACTTCGTTGCTTTTTGATCTCCTCCCTGTACCTCCTGCACACCGTAGCCCCGCTTCACCCTCCACGCCCATCACGAGGTGGTGGCAGGCAGCCAATGCAGATGTTACGGAGGCATCCGCCACAATCCTGCACCGCCACTCCCCACCACTGGTCGCATTGGGCACACTTCTTCTCTTCCAGCTCCTTCCTCTTTCTCTCTTCTACCGCGGCCCGTCCCTCCACCTGCCACTGCCTCATCGTGGCTCCGGAAATCGTGCACGGACCTTTTCCTTCGCTCAAGGGGCCCCTCCTCTCCTTCCTCTTTTTCCTCCTCCCCCTCCTCCTCTTCTGGGTCCCACCTTCCGCGGGGTGGTGCTCCCCTAGCGTCAGGTTCCGCTCATTCTTCCTCATCCCGTTCCTTCGCGGCCTTCTCCTCAGCTGCCTCCCTCAGGCACCGCAAGCAGGTGCGGTTTCGTCCGATGCAGGTTTTGGATGTTCCATCGGAATACTGGTGTGCGGGATTTCTGCACACCCGGCACACCACCTTTAGGTGTGACTCAGCAGGGAGATCTTCTCCGCTCCATACGCACGGGCCCGTGTAGTTTGCCAGGGTCTTGGGGCTCATCAGCACCCTAGTCCACGGTGGTGCTTTCTGGGATAACTGCTGGGCTACCCCCGCTAAGGTTTGCTCGGGCTGTAGCTCGAGCCTACCTTCAGGCTCCTCCTTCTTCCTTCGTTCCTACTGCTCCCTCTGTTCCTGCCGCCTTTTCTCCCGCTGCTCCAGCTGCTGCCCCTGCCGTGGCTGCTCTTGCCGTTGTTCCGTCCTCACCTCCTCCGCGGCCAACTCACGGACATCGGACTCTTCCTCCTCCACCTCCTCTGGTTCCTGGCTCCATTCCTGCTCCTGTTGTGACACCTGCTTTTCACAAGCGTCCAGCACCTCCTCCGCTCTCCATCCCCGTGAGCCCTTACGTTGTCCCAGAGGCGGTAGGCGATCCCTCGTCCCGGGAATGTGCGTTTGTCACGCTGGTTGTAGCAGCACAAACTCTGTGGCCGGATAACTGCGGTCGCTGAACCCTTCCGGTTCCTCCAACCACACTTACCCTGCCTCGACGCTGGCCACGCGGTACACCTCTCACGCCTCTCCGGCCTCTTGCCCCGCATTGGGGAAGGGGCGCAGATACACCAAGTGGTTCTCTTTGATGGGTCCATGGTTCATCCGTCGGTTGGCTGCATCACATCCGCGCCAGGAAGCGACAAAACCCCTCACCTGCGCTTCTGCTCGCATGGCCTTCGTCCTTTCACAGCACTCGCGGAACCATTCTGCGACCTCCCTGTCCTTCTCCTCCTGCGAGCGCTTCTCTTCTTCCTCCGGAGCAAGTGGTAGCCTCAGCGGCTTCTGGGCCATGCCCATCGCCGCCCTTGGTGGCTGACCAAAGAGTAGCATGTGGGGTGAGAAGGAGGTTGCACGGCTGAGTGTTGTGTTGATGAAGTGTGTCGTCTTCTTCAGCTTCTCTGCCCAGCTACTGCCCTCCGCGGTGGCTACTGCTCGCTCTAGTTTTTCATTCACCCGCTCCACTTGCCCCTGGGATTCTGGCCTGTACCGCCCGGAGTGTACATGGCGGATCCCCCATTCCTCCAGCTCCTCTCTGAAGACCCCCGTGAATTCTGTGCCGTTGTCGCTGTGCACCACGCTGCATCCACCAAAGCGGTAAAATATCTCCTTGCGCATGAACCTTGCCGCGGTGGCACAGCTCTTATTGGGCACAGCGCGGACCCAGAGGAACTTTGTGAACTGGTCCACCGCTGCGATCCAGTACCAGTTCCCTTGGTCGCGATGCGCGCGGGGGCCGTGGAAGTCGATGATGATCTTCTCCAGCGGCTCGCCGATGGGGGAGAGTTGGAATAGCGGCTGGTCCCGTGGTGTGGTCTTCCGCGCTCGCTCGTAGGGGCCGTAGTGCTGCACCACCTCCTTGATGAGGGCCGCCAGATTCGACACATGGATAATGGACGTCAGACGGTCCTTCAGCGCCTGCGACGTGCCGGTGTGGTGATGGCGGTGGTATGCCTCCACCACTACCTTCTGCAGCGTGGGCGGAGGCACCCACAAGACGCACGGAGTTAGTCTCCAGAGGCGGCCATCCTCCCACGCATAATGCTCGCACAAACAGGCCAGGTCATCCTTTTTCCTCCGGTCGAACTCCACGCCCAGCCGTGTTTCCAGATCCGCGTACACCTTCTGCGCCTCCGCCTTCTGCTGCTCCTTGCTGCTGGCGCGAAGAAGGATGTGAGCGGTCTACCAGATCCGCCAGTCCTGCATCTCCATGGGTCCCTTCCTCCCCGCTTTTTCTGCCCTTGCATCCCCTGGCTTTCGTTTTATCTCCGGCACTCTTGCCGGTAGTCCGCGCGCTCGCCTCCCATCCTGCTCTGCCTTCATCACCTCAAACTTCTTGCAGTTGTCCTTGTCGTAAACTGGCGGCTCTCTGTCCCAGGAGTCGGGTGCAAGGAACAGCCAAAGGATTCCAACCGCTCGTAGTTCCCCTTTGTCCCACTGGTCTCGCAGCCTTGTCTTAGTGGGGCCACTTGGTCGTCTGCCGCGTCCGCCAATGCGTTGCAGCTCAATCACCTCCTCCCTTCTCTGCGGGGCCGCTCCCGAGGCCCGTAGTAGTACCTGGCTGCGTGTGATGGGCTTCTCCTCTTGTGAATCTTCTGGCGATTCACTGATCTCAGAAACCACCATCACCGTCGCCTCTTTTCCGTGCGTCCTCTCTTTTCTGCCCCCTTGCGGGCGGCTACTGCAGCGGTTTCTCCCAAGACAGGCCGCAGTGAGGCTGGCACCATTTCCACTTGCATCTAGACCTTGCGGAAGACTGCCATTAGGAGCTCTACTGCTTGCGCGGCCTCCCTTTGGGCTTGCGCCAACTGTTCCAGAGTAACGCTTGAGCTAGAACCTTCGTGTGTTCGAGGCTGTTTCTCCCTCCGTGGCTCCGCGACCGCTGCCTTGTTTGCCTTCCGCTTTCCTTTCGAGGCGGGAGTAGTTTCCTCCTGGAAAGTCTGCTCCGGCTCTTCGCTTTGGCCAATGTCTGCTGTCGGCGCTACTGCCCTGGTCTGTCTAACCGTCGCTACCGCCTTCCGCACTACTGCTGCCGCTCGGGCCTGGAGTTGTGCCTTCCGCCGGAGAGAGCCAGCGGATAGCTCCGGGCGGTGGCGCTTGGCACCAGCCTTGTGCCTCTTCACCGTCTGCTTTCCTGCTTCTGCGGCTACATGCCTCTCCGCTGCTCTGGCTGTCGTCGTTCCCCTTACTATCTCAACCGTTGTGCTAACTGCTCCTGCTCTGGCGGCCTCTGCAGCTGCTTGTGTTATCGTTACTTGTGCCTCTGTGACTGAAGTTGCCGCTACCTTTGCCTCCGTCGTTGCCGCCACTACTGCTGCTACTGCTGCTGCTACCTCTGTCGTTGCTACCGTTGCCTCTGCTACCGTTGCTACTACTACCTCTGTCGCCGCTGCTGCTACCGCTGCTTCTGCTTCCACCATGATTTCCCTTATAAGCTGCTCCGCAGCTTCCTTATCTGTCATAGCCGCCGCCTTCCACTCCTAGACCAATCGGTCCTCTGTCGCCGCGGACTCCGTGGCTGCCCGTTCCGCCTCGGCTGCCTCCTCCTCCCATACTTTTCGCAGGCGTTCTTGCATTTGCTGCAACTGAGGGGAGGGGCCTCTTCTACCTCCGCGTCTCTCCTGCTCTTGTCTTCCTGGCATATCTCCGCCGCGTCCTTGGCCCAATGTCGCACCTCCTCTTGCCTGAGACGCAGTCCCTTTTCTTACACCACGGTCCACTGTCTTTCGGCAACCGCTGTCGCTACCTTGATGCGAAGTACATTCTGGAGCGTCAATGTCCAGCACTTCTCCATAGCTTCCATCTAGCGTCCCTCAGGCACCTGAGTGTCAGCAAGCCACGATCTCTCCTCCTACGGGTACTGAACACTCCATTTGGCGAAGGTGAGGCTGAGCAAGTATCCCCACCTCCACTCATCCGCGCCGGATCTTCGTCGTGGTGCCTCCGCCAATCCAGGTACCCGGTCGTTCACGTGGTACAGAATGAGAGCTCTGGTCCTCTCCTGGAGAAAATGTACGTAACATCTCTTTGGACTGTTCTGCTTGTCCCTCCGCACCTTGATCCACCATATTCGAGCGGCCTCCAGTGATGGATCCGGCCGCTTGGTGTCCAACAGTTCCGCGACACCTGTCATGTCACTGGCCAGCCCTGGGTTGATGCTCAGGTTGTCGTGTAACGCCAAAACGAGGCGTTCTGCGCCTGCTGTTTTGAGCAGTTACTCCTGCCTTTCGTGCAGTCCGAGGGCTAGCGCTCCCGTTACTGCTCCCTTCAGTACCACCTGCCACATTTTTCTGAATAGTGAATCTGCGAATTCCACGCGGATCACGTCCGGAATCTCCGTCAGCAGTTGGAGCATGATGCTACTCACGACTTCAAACAGCAAGGCTTCCTTGGGCTGCTCCCCGCTATCCCTGGAGCTTTCTCAGAGATGCGTTCTTGCCCCTTCCATCACCGTTCCCGTGCTCAGCAGGGGGTGTGCGGGTTGCCGGGTTGGGCTACCGCGCGAATTCTGCGGCAAGTGGGAGAGCGCTGTATTTGCCGTGGAGGGGGCTGGGGCACTCAGTACCTGGGCCCCATCTCGCGGGCTTGGTGTCGGTATAGCGGTTGTTTTCGCCGTTGTTTGCGTCCCTCTTGCCGCGGGCTCCGTGCGCCTGAGGATCCGCATTGGTGGTGTGCTTGTGGTCGGGCTCCGTTGCGATGAGCTTGTCGGTCTTGCCGCAGGCGGCGTGGCTTGTGCTGGTGTTGCTTCTGCGGGGCTGGACCGCGGTGGGATTGCCGCTGCTTGTGTTGTGGTTCGTGCCGAGGATGTCCCTGCGGTGGGGCTAAGCCGCGGTGAGGCCGCATCCGCTGCTGACTTGGTCGTCACTAGTGTTAGAGGTATTCTTGCCGCAAGGCCAGGTCGAGACACGCCTGTCGCAGCCGTGTGTGGTGCTGGTGCCCTTGCTCATGGTGTTTTTGTCGTGGGACCCGGCCGCGGTAGGACCGCTACCCCTGCTGGTGGTGTCGGTGTCCGTGCCGGTCGATGTCCCGCGCCCGTGTTGAGGGCAGGGTGACGTAGCTGACGTCGGGAGGGTCCACGCTCCTCGCTCCATGACACTGATACCCCCAATTTTGCCGCGCAATGCTCTCCTTCCCCACTCTCTCGTTCTGCGCCGGGTCTGCTTCGCGTTTTTGCCATTCTGCGGTTCCGCGGTGCACTGGTTCAGTGGCTTTCCGCTGCCTCTCCTGGTCTTCCGTGGATGCCTCCCACCCTCAGGACCCCGCGCGTAGGTAGTGCTCCGCGGCTCACTCCTTGCCAATACGAGTCTTCCACCTCGTGGCCTCTGACTCCTCTGCCCGCGGAACCCCGTTCCGTGGCCGTGCGCAAGGCTGCGACGTCGCCGGCAGCACGCTTCACCCTACTTGGGTTCCTTGGTGGTGAGTGTCCCTAGCGGAGTCTTTGTTGGATCCAAGATCAGAACTGGAGTGACTAGTAGCGCATGCATTCGGAGGAGAGGATCCCTCCCTCCGCGAAATGCCTCCACGGAGAGCAATCCTCTCGTTCCTCAGACAGAGCGGATCTTAGATAGGAAGCGAGAGTGGAGGTAGGAACTCGATTGATAGATGCGCGGATCAATGATACATGAGGCGGCAGTCGGGATCTGAATGAGTCATGACTTGAGCTTTTCAACTGGAGATGACACTTGCATCAAGTCAGACAATACAAGATCAGACCAAGATTACATCACACTGGTTCCTCCGCTACACGGCTACTTTATAATCACCCAACCTAGCTCTCTAAATCTCCTCCTACAACACTCTTTCCTCTACTTCGGACTTCGCGCGGTGCGTTACGCACATCGCGCGTCTCGTCCTTGATCACACAACAGACTACTTCTTCAATATCTTTCTGCCCTACTACTGCTTCTTCCTTCACTCCGCGGCTTGGGTGCACATGGTCTTGTGTTCTTCCTTGAATCTTCGTCTTCGCACAGTGCATCCTTCCGGCCCTCCTCCTTGATCACCGCTGCCAATCCTGGGCTCTCATTCGTCGAGCTCCTGCCGCCCTCTTCCTAACATCCGGTTATGCAGGCGGATGTTTTGCACGTCCGACGCTCCTTCTTCACTCCCACCTCTCCGCGGCTCGGCACATGTTCTCTTTCCATTGCGGATTCTCATCCGTGCCTGTCCCGCCTCTTTTCACTTCCTCCGCGATCATCGCTTCAAACAACCGTAGAGAAGCCGCCGTTGATCGTTTGTTCCGTGGCGGCATCTTTTCCCGCCTGTCCTCCTCTTTTGCCACTGGATTCCGCGCCACCCCTCGCTCTACCGGAACCTCGTTGCGGGAGCCAGCATTCCTTGCGTGTCCTCCGTTGCTCCACGGCCTCCCCTTCATCCTCCTCTGTGGATCTGTAGTCGAGGCTACCTCTTTCCGCAGACTTGTGGGTCGCGGCGACTTCCTTCCGCGGATCTACCTTATTCACATCGGAGATGCAGTGGATCTTCGCCTGAGACTGATGCCCCCAACCCCCCCCCCTTTTCAAGACTCTGTCCCAGAGTCTCGTCAGCGCAGCAGGCGCGTGAACCTCCCTTCGGGACCCGGCTCCTGCCGTTGTTGGCAAGGCCGGCAGTACGTCTCCACCTCCCCGCCCTCTCCTTGGTATCTTGCGGAGCACTCCTGATGCACGTACAACTGGCACCCCTCGCACCGGGCTCCTGTGGTGATTTCCTCCGCACCCAGCCTTCTTTTGCAGGTAGAGCAGTGTGGGATCCGTTCATACGTCGTGCAGCTGGTGCAGCGGTACACCATCTGCCTGTCCTCATTCCTTACCACCTCTGTGGCACAGAGGCACAGAGCTCATTGCCCACACGTTGGTGACATTGGCCCTTCTAGGTAGAGCTGCCCGTCACATTGCACGTGGGCCCATCCTCCGCAGTGCTCACATTGGCATGCCATCCCTGTAGCAATCCCTATACATCCATTTTCACACCAACGCAGCCTGGAGTTTTCTGCCCCCCAATCCTCTTTTTTGGGCTGAGCAAGGCAGCAGTGGCAGGTCCACACTCTTTCCTTGCCCCGTTTGCCGCACCGCTGGTGGCACATCTTCAGGCACATGCCACATCCCTTCCCGAACTCCACCATCCCTTCCCGGCAGGTAGCGCATGCAGGTTCTCGGGTCCCCGCGATGAAGTTGAGGTAGCAGTCCTTCTCAAGGAGCTCATTGCCCACACATTGGTGACATTGGCCCTTCTAGGCGGAGCTGCCCGTCACCAGGCATTTACGGTGTGCAGGCCTCGTGCTGACAGCATAGCTTTCCTCATCATGTGCCGTCTTGAGGCATGTGGGACATGCCGCGGATTGATGCCCTTCATCTCTCAGTATCTCCTCCTTGTCCTCCGATTCTTCCTCTTCTTCCTCCTCATTCACTCGGGGTGCCTTGCGGACACCCCGTTGCTTTTCGATCTCCTCTCTGCACCTCCTGCACACTGCAACTCTGCTTCACCCTCCGCACCCGTTACGAGGTGGTGCCAAGCAGCCAGTGCAGATTTTGTGGAGGCATCCGCCACAATCCTACAACGCCATTCCCCACCACTGGCCCCATTGGGCACATTTCTTCTCTTCCAGCCGCTTCCTCCTTCTCTCTTCTGCCGCGACCCGTCCCTCTGCCTGCCACTGCCTCGTCGTGGCTCCAAAAACTATGTGTGGACCTTTCCTTTGCTCAGGGGCCCCTCCTCTCCTTCCTCTTCTTCCCCCTCCCCCTCCTCCTCTTATGGGTCCCACCTTCTGCGGAGTGGTACTCCCTTAGTGCCGGGTCCCACTCCTTCTTCCTCGTCCCGTTCCTTTGCAACCTCCTCCTCAGCTGCCTCCCTTGGGCACCGCAAGCAGGTGTAGTTTTGTCCGATGCAGGTTTTGGAGGTTCTGCCGGCATACTGGTGTGCGGGATTTCCGCACACCCGGCACACCACCTTTAGGTGTGGCTGAGCAGGGAGATCTTCTCCGCACCATACGCATGGGCCCGTGTAGTTGGCCAGGGTCTTGGGGCTCATTGGCACCCTAGTCCGCGGTGGTGATTTTTGGGATTGCTGCTGGGCTACCCCCGCTAAGGTTTGCTCGGGCTGTCGCTCGAACCTACCTTCAGGCTCCTCCCTCTTCCTTCTTTCCTGCTGCTCCCTCTGTTCCTATCGCCTTTCCTCCCGCTGCTCCAGCTGCTACCCCCGCCACGGCTGCTCTCGCCATTGTTCCTTCCTCACCTCCTTCGTGGCCAGCTCGCGGACATCGGACTCTTCCTCCTCTACCTCCTCTTGTTCCTGGCTCCATTCCTGCTCCTGATGTGACACCTGCTTTTCACAAGCGTCCAGCACCTCCTCCGCTCTCCATCCCCGCGAGCCCTTCCATTGTCCCAGAGGTGGTAGGCGATCCTCTGTCCTAGGGATGTATGTTTGCCACGCTGGTGGCAGCAGCACAAACTCCGTGGCCGGATAACTGTGGTCGCTGAACCCTTCCGGCTAGTCCCCGCGACGGAGGCGCGGTCCCCGTGCCTTGGTTGCGTGCCATGTCGATGGTTCCACGGGCAAGAGCCCAGCTCCGCATGACCCGTCAAGTGTGTCGAGTGCCTCTGAGAGCGGAGGTGGAGGTGGGGAGGGATGGGCGGGGAGATGGTCGTTGTGAAGTGAAGAGTGGAGTGAATGATCAAACGCCGGAACTCTAAATGAGACTAAGGATGCCCGCGCCGATCAATATATCCGCTTGACGCGGCGCGAGCCTGTCCGCCGCGAGCAGGATGTCATACGTGCGGACGTCGCAAACTTGGACAGTGTGCGCCGCATGTACATTTGCCACCTACATGGGAAGGCCCGCGATCTGTCCGAGCGGCGCGTCAATGTCCCCGGTGGAGATAGAGAAGAAGAGTCGAGTGGGCTGGATGAGGTGCTGCATGTGGAGTGAACGGACCATCCGGAGCACGATCGTGGTGTGTATGGCACCGGTGTCCACGATGGCCACGAACTTGCGTCCGCATATCCACGCGTAACACCATGCCACATGGACTTCGGAGGGTGCGGGTGGTTCGGGGGTGAGGGCCACAGGTGACCAGGTGCGTAAGACACGTGCGGCGGCATCACACGCACTAGAGTGAGTGAGGAGGATGCATCGGGATAGCAAGCGGATGCCGGTCATGCTGTCTCGCGTGCATGAGAGGCGGACGCCAAGAGGGGAAAGGGAGGGATTGTGAGTGGTGAAGAGGGCGCGAAGACTTTGTGCAGACTCAGGGGAGTGAAGAAGGAAGTCTACTAGGGTGAGGGGATGGCNGCTGTAGTCCATACATGGAGAGGGCTGGTAGTGTCTCCGCGAGTGCTAACTCCGCGGTAGGGTCGAGTTCATTTAGGAGTTGCAAGGCAACCTCCTGTTCCTCCTCATCAAATTCTCGCGCCACTCCCTCCCATTGCGCTTCAGTGTCTGGTGGCGGTGCAAGGACATCAGGTACATGCTCCGCGGCATCCGGAGGTGCCTGGTCAGGTTCTGTCCAGTAATGGCGCGGAAGTCGTCTGAGAGCATCCACATTGCGGTTGGCAACCGCAGGCTCGTACTTGATTTTCATATTGTAGCCCTGCAAGAGGAGTGCCCACTTGGCTAGGATGCCCTCATGGTTCTGGGTGGTGAGGAGCCATTGGAGAGCCTGATGGTCCGTGAAGACCGTGAATGGCTTGCCATTCTTTATGTAGTCGCGGAAGTGCTGGAGTGCCCAAAGGACAGCCAGGCATTCGCCCTTCACCAGCGGGTACTTCCGCTCTCCTTCGGTGAGGGCACGACTGGCGTATGCAATCACCTTCTGGGCTGGTTCCTGTACTGTCTAGGATAGGATGGCGCCCAGCCCGTCCCGCGACCAGTCAGTGGTGATGGAGAACGGGATGTTCAAGTCAGGGAATTTGATCATGGGTGCGGTGACTAGGCGGTGCTTGATTTCCGTCCAGGCATCCGCGCATTCTGATGTCCAGTCAAACGGCACATCTTGGTGCGTCAACTCCTAGAGTGGCTTGATGATGCGTGCGTGGTCGCGGACGAACTTCCCGTAGAAGGAGACAAAGCCCAGGAATTTATTGACTTGTCCCGTGGAAGTGGGCTGATGCCACTCCTGCACTGCCGCAATCTTCTCAGGATCAATCTTGATGCCATCCGCACTCATCACGAAGCCAAGGAACTCCATTTCCGCAGCTCCGATGGAGCACTTGGCTGCCTTGAGCTTGACGTTGGCCTTGCGGAGGGCAACAAAGACAGCAGCCAGGGAGGAGAACAGCTCTTCGAAGGTGTGGGCCGCAACCATAATGTCGTCAATGTAGCAGCTAACATTGGGGATGCCACAGAGGGTGGAGTCCATGACCCACTGAAACGTCGCGCTGGCATTGCGGAGTCCAAAGGGCATGCGCATCAACACGTATAGTCCCTCTGGAGTCACGAGTGCGGCCTTGGCAATGGAGTCAAGGTGCATGGGGACAGCATGAAAGGCAGCCTTGATGTCGAGCTTTGCGAACCATCCACGACCCCATTGCCGCTCCTGTATGTCGACGGTCAGTGGCATGGGGTACGCATCCTCCTCGGTTACACAGTTGAGGTCGCGGAAGTTGACGCAAAATCGTTTGGACCCATCCGGTTTCCCCATGATGACCAATTTGGCATGCCAGGGGCTGACGATTCGGACGATCACCCCTTGCACCTTGAGTTCCGCAAGTCCCTCTGTGATGATCTTCTCCTGTTCAGGGAGGATGCGCCACACTTTCTGTTTTGTGGGCGCGGAGTCCCTGTGGAGATGACGTGGAAGGTTTCCACGGTGCCTAGATCAACCGCGGACCGAGCGAAGATGTCTGCAAATACATCCAGCAGGTCGCAAAAGTCCTGCTTTTGTGTGGGTGAAAGTCGTGAGTGGAGCATGTGATCCCATTGCGGTGGTGGTGGTGGTGCTGCTCGGCGGAGTGGGTAGAACTCCTCCTCCTCGCGTGGAGGGCTAGCTCCAAAGACTCTCTGTCCCCTATTCCACAGCCCCAAGACGTTGGTCTATACTCCCGGCTGGGTTGACTCTTCCGCGAGTTCCTGCCATTCTCCGGCTGTAATTTGTTCCGCGTTAGGCACATCCGTTGAGAGAGGTTGCACCCTGCTTGCATGAGCCTGAGAGTCCTCTGCCGCAGCATCTAGGAGGGAAAATGACTCGCCGCCGGTTACAGTTATCGCTACCCTGTCGCCAATGGTGATGGGGCAATATGCTTCCTCCCCGAATGCACATCTGAGTTGCATGATTCCAAGGGAGAAGAGGAGGTTGGCCTGCCGCGGCACCAAGTAATCCATGCCCAGGAGCACGTCATACGTCCTGGCTCGTGTAACTTGGACGTTCAATGGGTCATGAAGGGGTCCCACTTGCATGGGAAGGACGTGAACTTCCCCGTCTCCATAGTCCATTCCGCCCGCCGAGTTGGTGAAGAGGCGGTGCGTGGGGGGGATGCGGTCTACCCATCCGATCACCAGGAGGACGCGGAACGCCACATTGGTGTGAGTGGCTCCCGTGTCGATGATAGCCAAGAACTTCCTTCCACAGATCCAAACCACACAACAGGTGACCTCGTAGTGGTTGTCGTCCCCGTAGTGGTTGTTGTCCCGTCGCGGTGGTTCCAAGGGCTGTGGTGCCCATCCGCACTCTTCTTCAGCGAGACTTAGTGCCAACAAAGTCCCGGGTACCGCGCGGCGGGTGTTCTGTGTGCCGGGTGTAGGCGTGGTGCAGTTGAGGGAGATGCCCACAGCTTGGAGGCGTTGATTGGCCCTGGCGAACTCCTCCTTCAGTCGCGGTGCAATCTCGGGATGAAAGCAGAGGACCTCAAAGAAGTTGCCTTCCGCAATGGGAGTGGTAAAGAGGCGTTGGACGGGGTCAGTGCTTCTCTCCGCGACTTCTGGAGCTATGTTGGGTGTCTGCGAAGATGGGGCAGGTTGCTTCTCCACCGGGAGTGGTGGTTTTGCCTGTTGTCATTTCTCCGGCACGACGGTGTGATTGAAAACTGCCTCCTAGAATTGCTCCTCCGCGGCCTTTGCTTTGCGCCTCAGGTCCTCCTATACCCTGGCTGCCACTTGTAGGTCCCATTTGTGCAGGCCCAGTTCTTGGGCTCGTGCGGTGAGAGTTGTCTCTTCAGTAGTGGGAGGCAAATATGTGGTCTCGTCCTCCGCCATCGGTAGCTCCAATTTGACGTTGCGAGCCCCAATTGCAGGTTTCGCGGTTGCCTGTGGGTTGGGCAGAATGCCTTTCCCGCCCGGGGCAACCTGGGATTGATGATCTGGTTCCTGTCGCCCAGCTTGCATCTGCTGCTGATGCTGCTGTTCCTGCCATGGTTGATTAAAAAACCGCTGCCACTACTACACCATGGGGTCCTGCTGCATGGCGTCGGTGCGCGGATCACCCTGTCGTTTGCGTGGACAATCCCGAGCGATGTGCTCCAAACTCTGGCAGGTGTAACACGCCTTCGTCTTGGGTTGAGAGGCCTGTGTTGCCGGTGCTAGAGTGTGCGAGTCTCCGCCTTGATGCTGCCGCGTAGATCACTGCCGCATACAAATGGTCATGGCGTCCTGCACCGCATCCTGTAGGGACTGGCAGCGCTCGGGGATCATCAGACTACTGATCTCATCGGGTAGTGCGCGGATGAGATTTTGCAGTAGGACCCACAGCGGTAGTCCTTCCCCTTCAGAGCTCTTTACGACTGATGCCCAAGTGAGGAACTGGTACAAAAACTTGCGAATTTTGGCATCCTTCCGCATGACTTCCTTTTCAATCTTGTGGAGTGCCTCTTCCTTGGTCAGCCGCTTGAAACGCTCAATCAGCGCGTTGCCAAAGACCTCGAAGGAGTTGAACGGCGCTCGCGCATTGTACCAGTCCTCCGCAGCACCCTGCAGATGAAGCTCCGCGGTGGCCAAACAAAGAT
>SZWC01029985.1:0-11017 GCA_023375785.1 Penium margaritaceum | reverse complement strand
GCGTAGGGTGCCGAATGAAATGTAGTCCCAGGGGGCGGTGTTTGGGTGCTCGGTGCGGCAGGGGCGGTAGATCCTGGCAGCCAATAGCCCTGCGGTGGAGAGTGTGACACTGTAGAGTGGTAGAGCACGGTGGTACTTGGTACTGCAGGAGTTACAGTAGCTCTTGGGGTCGGCGGGAGCGCAGGATAGGCAGAGTGGGGCACAGTTGTCTATACCTGGCTGATAGGTGGTGGTGCGTGAGCCGCGACTCTAGCTGGCGCGGTGCCCATCGGCTGTTGATGATATACCGGGTTTCCTACCATCATGGGCATCAGTTGCGCCACCATGGGGATAGGCGGTGGTTGTGACGGTGTCTGCTGCATAGGGGCCTGCTGTGTTACTCCTGCCGCGGAGGGCGTGGCCCACGGGCCCATCATCATCCAACCCTGCAAGGCTGTGGTAGAGGAGGTTGGTATAGGCCCCCCTTGCGGCAGAGTCCCAGGCAGTCCTGGGTGGGGGTGAGGCTGGGGCCCTGCAAGTGGCTACTATGTTGCTTGTAGTGGCTGCGGAACCAGGAAGGGTTGGTGCACCATCACCTCTCTATGTTCCAATGGCGGTGTCCCTTGCCATCCCGTGCATTCTGGGTTTTGCCTCGCCGTTGCCCTCACTCTTGGTGTCACTGGGGTGTTCGCCATATTTGATCGCGGATTCACTTGGAGAGATACTTCTACCGTCGCGGTGGGCAGCCCAGCGCCAAGTGCCTTTCCCTCTACTGACTGTTCTGTTGCTTGTGGGTAGGGCTGCTGCTCCGCTTCTTTCATGGTAGGTGGCATGCCCAACTATTTGACAAATACTCCCTGTGACGACAGTCTCACCCCCCTTGTTCCCCTTGTTGAAGGTGAGCGTTCCGGNACATATGGAGCTGGGGAGGTTTCCAACCCTGCTAGGGGCGCGGAGGGCAGGTAGCCTTCCTCTTCTACCCGTGATGGTTGTCTTCCGCTGCGCCGCTGGTATACTGGTCCTTGGTACGCCATGGATTTCCCGCTCTCAAAGAGTCCGTCTACTGGCGGTGGCACATTGGAAAACCACCGCTGCTCCATAGAGACGTTGGCCTGGAGCTGGTGGGTTTCACACACATCTTGGCTGTGTACGATTTCCAACTTCACGCGGTCCTCCAACGCGTCCATGATGCGCCGCCAGTGTAGCTGTTCCAGCCACTCGGTGACTCTTCGCTTCTACACCAGTGGATCCGCGCCTGGCGACGAACTGATGGGCGTGTGAGAGGGCGTGGGGGGGTGTCTCTACTGTCCACCTGTGTGGCCGCCAAGGGTGTAACCAAGTCAAGACTCGCGAGTCTTGTCTCAGACTCGGATTCGCAAGACGAGGCCTCCTAGCATACTCGGTCTCGCGAATCTTTTCAAACGTCTCACAAGTCTTGGACTCGCGAGACCATGTGACTTGGACTCGTGAGAATTTTCCATACATAACACGAAAAAAAGTGGAATGTTAGAATATCAAGTCAAAACAAGCAAGTCTTAAGGCCCTCGCTTTACATACTTCATGAGATGTTATCCCAACTCTTCAAACTTCTCCTTCTCATATGCTCAAATCCTTGCCATCTATGAAGCAAACAGTTCCACGATTCCAGGACGAGACCGGGTCCTGGATTCGGTCTTGCGAGTCTTTGTAAAGACTCGGTCTCACAAGTCCAAAAAGACTGGTTTCACCCGTAGTGGCCGCACGCCGCGGCATGAAGTGGCTTACAGAAGTTTGCTGTGATTGCTGCCGGTGCCGCCTCCACGTGTCCTGATGCACGAAGCTGGCTGCCTACATGTATGACTGAATCTGAAGGTCGTGTGCAGCTTCGCTAGACAAAGAGCGGGGAACAGTCCACGCTCACCGCACCATGACACTGATACCCCCAATTTTGCCGTGCAATGCTCTCCTTCCGCGCTCTCTAGTTCCGCGCCGGGTCTGCTCCGTGTTTTTGCCGTTCTGCGGTTCCGCGGTGCACTAGTTCAGTGGCTCTCCGCTGCCTCTCCTGGTCTTCCGTGGATGCCTCCCACCCTCAGGACCCCGCGTGTAGGTAGTGCTCCGCGGCTCACTCCTTGCCGACACGAGTCTGCCACCTTGTGGCCTCTGACTCCTCTGCCCGCGGAGCCCCGTTCCATGGCCGTGCGCAAGGCTGCGACGTCGCCGGCAGCACGCTTCACCCTACTTGCGTTCCTTGGTGGTGAGTGTCCCTAGCGGAGTCCTTGTTGGATCCAAGATCAGAAGTAGAGTCACAATTAGCACATGCATTCGGAGGAGAGGATCCCTCCCTCCGCGGAATGCCTCCGCGGAGAGCAATCCTCTCGTTCCTCAGACGGAGCGGATCTCAGATAGGAAGCGAGAGTGGATGTAGGAACTTGATTGATAGATGCGCGGATCAATGATGCATGAGGCGGCCGTCGGGATCTGAATGAGTCATGACTTGAGCTTTTCAACCGAAGATGACACTTGCATCAAGTCAGAAAATACAAGATCAGATCAATATTACATCACAGTGGTTCCTCTGCTACACAGCTACTTTGTAATCATCCAACCTAGCTCTCTAAATCTCCTCCTACAAGACTCTTTCCTCTACTTCGGACTCCGCGCGGTGCGTTACGCGCATCGCGGGTCTCGTCCTCGATCACACAATAGACTACTTCTTCTACATCTTTCTGCTCTACTACTGCTTTTTCCTTCACTCCGCAGCTTTGGTGCGCGCGGTCTTGTGTTCTTCCTTGAATCTTTGTCTTCGCACGGTGCGTCCTTCTGGCCCTCCTCCTTGATCACCGCTGCCAATCCTGGGCTCTCATTGGCCGAGCTCCTGCCGCCCTCTTCCTGACATCCGGTTCTGCCGGCTGATGTTTTGCACGTCCGACGCTTCTACTTCACTCCCACCTCTCCGCGGCTTGGCACATGATCTCTTTCAATCGCGGTTTCTCATGCCTGCCTGTCCCGCCTCTTTTCACCTCCTCCGCGATCATCGCTTCAAACAGCCGTAGAGAGGCCGCCGTTGATCGTTTGTTCCCTGGCGGCAACGTTTCCCGCCTGTCCTCCTCTTCCGCCACTGGATTCCGCGCCACCCCTTGCTCTAGGGGGAACCTCGTTGCGGGAGCCAGTTTTCCTTGCGCGTCCTCCGGTGCTCCGCGGCCTCTCCTTCATCTTCCTCCGCGGATCTGTAGTCGAGGCCGCCTCTTTCCGCAGACTTGTGGGTCACGGTAACTTCCTTCAGCGGATCTACCTTCTTCTCAGCGGAGATGCGATGGATCTTCGCCTGACAGTCCGCCCGCCCTTTGCCGTCGAACCTCAGGCGCGCATGCCGCGTCGTGTGCAGGTAGCGGAGGATGCGCTTGAAGGCTTGCCAGTACAGTGGCCCTGGATTGGCCACGTACCTGCTCACTTGGCCCACCGCGTGGGCCAGGTTTGGTCGAGTCATCACCATGGCATACAGGAGGCTGCCCACAGCCGATTGATACGGCACCCCTGCCATATCCTTCCGCTCTTCTTTTTTTTTTGGCACCATTGCCGCTCTTTGTTCACATGTCGTGGAGACAGGAGTGCACATTGGTTTGCAGTCCTCCATGCCGTATCGCTTCAGCACCTCAGGCACGTATTTGGGCTTCCCCAGCTCAAGCGTGCGTGCCCTCCAGTTCCACGTAATGCTCACCCCGAGGTAGAACTCCAGCTCCCCCATGTCCAACATCTAGAACCTGCTGCTCAGCTGCTCTTTCAGGTGTCGTAGGCTCGGTAGGTCTGAGGAGCACAATATCAGATCATCCACGTAGTTTGCAACAATCTGATGGAGCTTCTTGCTACGCCGCACGTACACGCTATGATCCGCCTCACAATGCTTGAAGCCGAGTTGTGCCATGAAGCTGTCCATCTGTTGGTACCAGCATCAGGGCCATTGTTTTAGCCCGTACAAGGACTTCCGCAGCTTGCACACCTTGCCCTCCGGCGCCTCCACCCCCTCTGGCACCTCCATGTACATTTCTTTGTCAATGATGCCGTTGAGGAAGGCCGTCTTTACGTCCATTTGGAGAAGCTCTATGTCCATCACGACTGCCACCGTAAGGATCGCCTGGATGCTTATAAACTTGGCAACAGGGGCAAACGTCTCATCGTAGTACTCGCCCTTACGCTGTGCGTACCCCTTTGCCATGAGCAGCGCCTTGTACTTTTCAACCAGTCCTTCCTTTGTAAACTTGGTCTTAAAGACCCACTTGGAGCTAATGACCTTGGCGTCTTTCGGCGTGTCAACCAGCTGCCATGTGTCGTTTTCTGCAATGGACGCCAGCTCCGACTTGATGGCAGCGTCCCACTACTTTCCCTCAGGCCGCGCAAGCGCCTCTTCCGCGGTTGTCGGTTCCGTTGATGCAGCCAGCATGCACCGTGTCATGTCGATCTATGGACCGGTGCCTACGTCGAAACGCTTCCCCGCTCTCCGTTGCCTCCCGCTGCGGCGCGACCGTCTTGGCGGCATCTCGTCGCTGTGTTGCGATCCTTCCAACTCAGCCCGCTCCAGTGAATCATCCACCGGACGGCTCCCCGAGGATCCCTCCCCCTCCGGTGAACCATCAACCAGACGGGCGGCGCGTCCGGAGGATTCTTCTTCGACGCCCAACGCCAACTCCGCCGAGAGTGCGCGCTTCAGCAGCCGCGGTGCCTTCTTTGACGGATCATTCCGTCAGATCTCTAGCCCAGCTGCATCCTCGTCGGAGTCCTCCGCGCCGGTTTCTGTACCTACTGCACCGCCATGCTCTGACGCCGCATTATCGACCTCTGCATCCGCCGGCTCCTCCTCGTAGTCAAGGAGCTGGAACCCTCCCCCTTTTTTGGAGTACTCCCAACCCTCATATCGTTGCTACTGCTGCTGAAGTTCTACTGCTCGTTGTGCTCAATGTCACAACTGCGGATGATCCCTTGCGTGCGCGGGTCCCAGAGCCGATACGCCTTTTGCATGCTCTCGTGGCTGAGGAACAAGCACAGCTTCGCCCGTGGTTCTAGCTTGCTGTCACGTCGTTGCGCCGCCTGCACCATCGTGTGCGCCTTGCACCCGGACACCTTCAGGTGTGCCACGTTTGGCTTGCGCCCGCTCCAAACCTCCTGCGGCGTCTTCCAGCCGCCCTTACCCTTCAGCACCGCTGTTGGAGTGAGGTTGATGGTGTAGCTTGCTATACGTACAGCCTCCGCCCAGAACCCTTGCGGATACCCCGCATCCACAAGCATGGTCCGCACCATGTTGAGCAGCGTCTGGTTCGCCCGCTCCGCCACTCCGTTGGACTGTGGCGAGTACGGTGTAGTGGGTTCCTACTTGATGCCCTCCTGCTTCATCCACCTGCTGCAGCCCACGTACTATCTGCCATTGTCATTGCGTAGCGCTTTGACCTTCCGGCCAGTTTGTCTCTCCACCACTGCGACGTACTCCTTCAGCCGGTCCAGGACCTTGCCCTTCTGCTTCATGAAGTACACGTAGAGTTTTGTGCTGCAGTCATCAATGAAAGTGACGAAGTATCTCAAGCCACCGTTTGATGGAATTTTGAACGGTCCGCACACGTCGTTGTGTACGACCTCCAGCAGGTCCTTTGTGCTTGCCACGTTCTCGTTGAACGGTTTGCGCCACGCCTTGCCCAAATTGCAAGGCTTGCACTTTTTATGCGCTATTGCATCTGCTGTCGCGTTTGCACCATCGATGATGAGGCCGCGCACCATGTTGCGCTTTGCCATCTCTTTTACGGTTGCGGGTGCCGAATGCCCCAACCGTCGGTGCCAGAGCTCTAGATCAGCGCTTCCTCCCTTGGCCATGTTGACGACGCGCTCTTGCGAATCTGTTGCATCCAATGCCGCCGGAACCACTTTGGTCTCCACGATGTAGAGACGGCCCTCGCGCTTTGCCTCTTGTACAACCTCGCCGTTGCCTTCGATGCGCACCACTACACCTTTCGTGTGGAAGAGCACCTCATACCCCTTGTCCGTCAAGCTGCTGACACCCAAAATGTCAGCCAGCCAGATAGTCAGTTTGCGAAAGGAATAACGTCATTTTGCGTTAGTTGTTTAGCATGGACCTGATCACAACATTTACAAGGCTAATCACAAGCTTTTTAACGCACCAAACCGCGCACGATTCGGCCAAACGTAGGTCAAGTTATACTTGTCGAAGCGCATGTCTCACCCACCACNCACATGGTGTGGGATTCCCATGCACTGTTTCCACGCACCCTACCCACTTCCGGGTTGTGTTTGGTGATGGGGTGTGACGAGGTTCAAAACCTGTCCGCAGACCTGTTGTAAGAATTTTCACGAAGTCCCTGAGTAACAAAACGTACTACTGAGTTTCGGACGCCGAGCCAGGTTTTTGGCTAAGTCCCTCAGTAACCTGCACTACTGGATCCGGTGGATGATCCGCCGGATCAGGTGGTTCATCCACCAGACGCCTTGGCAGGCCTATCGGAGCAATTTCTCCAGATGGTAGTTTTGTTACTCGATCCGGTCGATAATCGACCGGATTTCGAGTCGCAGCCGGCTCTCAGAGCCGCTGCGCATACGCCAACTTTGGAAGGCCATACCCCCCTCGATACTTGTCCGATTCCGGCGAAAAAACTTCCACCGAATTGAGCGACTCATCCGCTTTCAGGGGCAATCCTTCATTTTAGGATACGAGCAGTCTCTCAGTTGCCAGATCCACCAGAGAGGCGTTACCACTTTCTGGCGGCTCGACGGCGCCTCCCGGCGCCGCACTTGGGCATGCGGAGGGGCAGTTTTTTCAACATTCTCCCCATTGTACCTGCCATGCCCGCTTCTCCTGCTTGCTCTTACTCGTCTTCCGCTGCGCCCTCCAGTTCATCATAGCTTGTCATCCCAAATCCGGCCACGCCCATCGCGTGCCNCATATCCCGTACGTAGTGATAACGCACGTCAATGTACATCATCCTCCTGTGCTGCGTCGGGTTGTTTGTCAGTGAGATGGAGGCAGTGTTGTCCTCTTGCACCACCGTAGGCTCCAGCTGCGGCACGCCCAGCTCCCCCACCAACTTTTGGAGCCACACCGCCTCCTTGACCACCTCGGCCAGCTCGATGTATTCTGCTTCCACTGTGGAGGTGGCAACGCAGTCCTGCTTCCTGGTGCACCATGAGACTGTTGCACCAGCGAGGAAGAACACGTATCCGAATGTGGAATTCCGCTTGTCCACATCCCCAGCGTAGTCTGCATCCGTGTAGCAGAATAGACGCAAGGGGTCCGCCCGCCCCTTGTCGTCGAACCTCAGGCGCGCGTGCCGCGTCGCTTGCAAGGAGCAAATGATGCGCTTGACCGCCCGCCAGTACAGTGGCCCTGGATTGGCCACGTACCTGCTCACTTGGCCCACCGTGTAGGCCTGGTCCGGTCGAGTCGCCACCATGGCGTACATGAGGCTGCCCACCGCCGATTGGTAGGGCACCCCTATCATATCCTCCCGCTCTTCTTTCTTTTGCGGCGCCATTGCCGCACTCAGTTCACAGGTCGTGGAGATATGATTGCACACTGGTTTGCAGTCCTCCGTGCCGTACCAATTCAGCACTTTGGCTACGTATTTGGCCTGCCCCAGCTCAAGCGTGCGCGCCCTCTGGTTCCGCGTAATGCTCACCCCGAGGAAGAACTCCAGCTCCCCCATGTCTGACATATGGAACCTGCTGCTCAGTTGTTCTTTCAGCTGCAGTAGGCTCGGCAGGTCTGAGGAGCACAAGATCAGAACGTCCACGTAGAGTGTGACAATGTGATGGAGGTTCTTATTGCGTGGCACATACACACTATGATCCGTCTCACAGTGCTTGAAGCCGATTTGTGCCATGAAGCTATCCATCTGTTGGTTCCAGCATCGGGGCGATTGTTTTAGCCCGTATAAGGACTTCTGCAGCTTGCACACCTTGCCCTCCAGCACCTCCACCCCCTCCGGCACCTCCATGTAGATTTCCTTGTTGATGATGCCGTTGAGGAAGGTCGTCTTTACGTCCATTTCGTGGAGCTCCATGTCCTTCGCGGCTGCCACCGCAAGGATTGCTCGGATGCTTGTGAACTTGGTGACGGGGGCAAACGTCTCATTGTAGTATTCGCCCTTACGCTATGCGTACCCCTACGCCACAAGCCGCGCCTTGTACTTGTCAACCACTCCTTCCTTCGTAAACTTGGTCTTGAAGACCCACTTGGAGCCGATGACCTTGGCGTCTTTTGGCCTGTCAACTAGCTGCCATGTGTCGTTTTTAGCAATGGACGCCAACTCCGACTTGATGACGGTGTTCCAATGCTCCGCCTTGGCCCGTGCAAGCTCCTCTTGCACGGTCCTTTGTTCTATTGATGCAGCCACCATGCACCGCGTCATGCCGATCCATCGACTGGTGCCTGCGTCGAAATGCTTCGCCGCCCTCCGCTGTCTCTCGCTGCAATGCGGCAGTCTTGGCGACATCTCGTCGCTCTGTTGCAATCCTTCCCACTCAGCCCGCTCTGGTGAATCATCGAACGGACGGCTTCCCGAGGATTCTTCCCTTTCCGGTGAACCATCAACTAGACGGGCGGCACGTCCGGAGGATTTTTCTTCGATGCCCGAAGCGAACTCCACCGGGAGTACGCGCTTTGGCACCCGCGGTGCATCCTTCGACGGATCATTCCACCGGATCTCCAGCCCAGCTTCATCGGCGTCCGACTCCTCCGCATCGGCTACTGCACCTGGTGCACCGCCGCGCTCCTACGCCTCATCATCAACCTCCGCGTTCGCCGGCTCCTCCTCGTAGTCAAGGAGCTGGAACCACTCCCCCTGTTTTGGAGTGTTCTCGACGCTCATGTCGTTAGTGCTGCTGCTGAAGCTGTGCGGTTTGTCAAACTCGACGTTACGGCTACGGATGATCTCTTGCGTGCGCGGGTCCCAAATCTGGTACGCCTTTTGCGCACTCTCGTAGCCGAGGAACAAGCACGACTTTGCCCGCGGTTCCAGCTTGCTGTCACGTCGTTGCGCCGCCTGCACCATCGCGTGCGCCTTGCACTCGAACACCTTCAGGTGTGCCACGTTTGGCTTGCGTCCACTCCAAACCTCCTGCGGCGTCTTCTAGCCACCCTTGCCCTTCAGCACCGCTATTGGGTGAGGTTGATGGTGTAGATCGCTGTACGCACAACCTCTACCGAGAACCCTCGTGGCGACCCCGCATCCACCAGCAAGGTCCGCACCATGTTGAGTAGCGTCTGGTTTGCCCGCTCCGCCACTCTGTTAGACTGTGATGAGTACAACGTAGTGGGTTCCCACTTGATGCCCTGCTGCTTCATCCACCCGCTGCAGCCCACATACTCTCCGCCATTGTTGCTACGTAGCGCTCTGACCTTCCGGCCAGTCTGCCTCTCCACCACTACGACGTACTCCTTCAGATATTCCAGGACCTTGCCTTTCCGCTTCATGAAGTACACGTAGAGCTTCCTGCTGTAGTCGTCAACAAAAGTGACAAAGTATCTCAAGCCGCCATTTGACGGAATTTTGAACGGTCCGCACACGTCGCTGTGCACGACCTCCAGCAGTTCCTTTGTGCGAGCCTCGCTCTCTTTGAACGGCTTACACCGCGCCTTGCCCAAAATGCAAGACTCGCACTTTTTGTGCACTACTGCATCTGCTGCCGTGTCTGCACCGTCGATGATGAGGCCACATACCATGTCGCACTTTGCCATCTCTTTAACGGTTGCGGGCGCCGAATGCCCCAATCGTTGATGCCAGAGCTCCAGATCAGCGCTTCCTCCCTTGGCCATGTTGACGACGCGCTCTTGCGAATCTGCTGCGTCGGATTTTGCGCGAACCACCTTCGTCTCCACGATGTAGAGACTGCCCTTGCGCTTTGCCTCCAGCACGACCTCGCCGTCGCCGTCGATGCGCACCACTGCGCCTTTCCTGTGGAAGAGCACNACATCATGGATTGTGCACAGCTCCTTCTTACCGTCTACCACAACTTCCACCTCCACGTCGCCTTGGCCGGCCGCCGGCTCGACTTTGTCGTTCGCGACCACCATTGACTTGGAGGACTTCTCGTAGGTGACGAATCCCACCTTCTTGAATTGGGTGTGCTCCTCGGCCCCGGAATCCAGGCACCGCCTGTTGGCCTTGTTGAGGGAGTGGTTCTTGTTGCCGTTGAGGAGCGACATGCCCTTGCTTTTCTTGCCGCCGGTCTTTGCCTCCTTTGGGCACTCACGGGCCCAATGGCCCTCCTTGCCACAATTGTGGCACGCACGTTTCTTGGCGCCCTTCTTGCCACCGCCCTTTCCGCCACTTCCTCGGCCCCCGCTTCCGCCACCGCGCGTTTTGGTGACAAGAGCCGATGAGGAAGACGAGGACTCCCCGCAGCTCCGTCGGTGCGCCTCGTTGCGGATGTACTCTGCGACGGCGCCATAGATGAGCTTGTCCTCCGACCATCCTCCGAGGACAATGATGAGTGGGTCCCAGCTGTTAGGTAGGGCCATGAGGAGAGCCATTGCCTGCAGCTGCATGTCGATCTTCCACCCCACATTATTGCATTGCAAGGCGAGTGACTCAATCTGCTGCATGGCAGAGATGACATCATCTCCCTCCTTGATTCTCACTGTGAGGAGCCGCTTCATCACAAAGATTTTGTTCGCCAGCAACTTGGATTGGTGGATGGCATAGAGCTTTTTCCAAGCATCGGCTGCCAGCTTGCAGCCTTGGAAATAGCCCCACTGCGACTCGGCGGTCCCGGATACTAGGAGCATGAGCGCCTCCGTGTTCTTCTTTTTGAAGGTCTGCTTCACCGCGTCCGTAGCAGTCGCTTGTGTGAGCACCTCCTTTCCCAACATGACATCCAGCAACCCCGTATGCGAGAGGTGCAGTTCAAACTGCCACCTCCATAGCCCAAAGCCCGGGCCGCCCGCATACTTCTGAATGGGCTGCGTCTCCTTCTGCGCCATGTTTGCAATTGCTACTCCGACGAGTTCTCAGAACTTCATGGTGACGTCCAAGATGACGATCCCGTGCGCTGCGGAAGACGT
>SZWC01029982.1:0-11765 GCA_023375785.1 Penium margaritaceum | reverse complement strand
CAAGCTCATCTCCCTCCCCCCTCCCTGGCATCTATCCTCCCCCCTCACTCTCTATTTCTCTTTCTCTCTCTCACATGCTCTTGCTCTCTTTCTCTCAATCTGAAACCCTCCACACTCCCTCCTTCCATTCTCCTGCCCTCCCTCCCACTGTGCCCCCGTTCTTCCCTCTCCTATCCCTCTCTCCTCTACCATGAAACACATCTCTCCCCACACCCTCATCTCCGTGTTTTTTCACCCTCTCTCTCTCTCTCCCTCTCTCCCAGTCTCTTTCTCTCTTTCTCTCTCTCCTTCTCCTTCTGTCCTTTCCCCCACTCTCTTTCTTTCCCTTTTTTTATTCTTCCCCTCCTACCTCCCTCCCTTGCTCCCTTCCTCTCTCCCTCCTACCTCCCTACCTCCCTTTATCCCTTCATTCCTCCCCCCTCCTTCCTACCTCCTTCCTTTTCTCGCCTTCCCTTCCTCCCCCCTTGTTCGTCCTTCTCCTCTCCCTCTTTCCATCTTCCCTCCGTCCTACCAGAACCCTCTTTCTATACTATTCCTCACCATCATCTTCCCTCTCTCTCTCTCTCTCTCTCTCTCTCTCTCTCTCTCTCTCTCTCTCTCTCTCTCTCTCTCTCTCTCTTTCTCTCTCTCTCTCTCTTTCTATCCCCCTCTCTATATCTGTCACGTCCCCTATCCTACCCTCTTTCCTCCCTCTCTTCCTGAATACCTCCCTCCCTCCCTCATTCCCTCCCTCCCCCCCTCCCTTTTTCCTTCCTTCTGTTTCTCCATTTTCCATCACGTTTCTTCCTCCCATATTCTTTTCAATGTGTACGCTCTTTCTCTCATACCCCTTTCCTCCCTATCTCCTTACCTTCCTCCCTCCTTACCTCCCCCTTACCTGACTCCACGTCCTTTTTTCCCGCTCCCACCACTCCCCTCAATTTCTTGTCCTCCTCCTACTCATCGTCCTCCTCCTTCCTCCTTATCTCTTTTGCCCTCCATCTTTCTCTTCCCCCCTTCTTGCCATATCTTCTTCACCCCCTTTGTTTTTTGGCGCATTTCCCCTTCTTCCTTCCCCTCTTTTGACAACATCCTTGCCCTCTTTCTAACCTTCTCTTCTCCCTTTCACCCTAGATCTTGTCTTCCCTCCTCAATCCCTTCCCTCCTAACTCTCTTTTTCGATATCATCCTCCCTTATGCCTCGTTTTTAGGATCTTGATTTCCTCTCTTTCCACTCTCACTATTCCTTGACCTCTCCTCCATCTCCTCATCACCGTTTTCATCTTCACCTTTTGAAGCTTCCCATCAACATTGCCGCTTACCATCAACATCCGTATTTGCCCCCTCCACCTCCTACTCTCATCACTTAAATCATCCTCATCCTTGAAATCATCATTGTCATCTTCCTTGTCATCATCATAGTCATCAACGGAATCCTCATAATCTTCCTTTACACACATGTCGTGATTTGCTTGCGTTTCATGATACGAAAAACAAAGAAGGAAGAAGAAATTTAGTGCTGAGACCCCTTGTTGGGATCAACGTAGCTCATATAACTTCATCTTCCTCCGTTCTCTCTCCCTCCATTCTTTCCCTCCTTGGTTTGTTCTTCCCCCTCTCCTTCCTTCTTCCTTGTATCTTATCTCTTTCTCTCCTTCTAGCATGCCACCCTCCTCTACCTCTCCTTTTCCTCCCCTCCTATCGCTATCTATTTCCCTCTTTTCCCCTGTTACATATTCTCCTTATCCTATAGTTCTTCCCTTTCCTCCCTTTGTGTCCACTAGACTCATATTCAGCTCGTCTTTTATCCCATGGTTAAAGGGCGTCTATCTACGTCCTCTCCCCCTTTTTCTCACCCTTGCTTGTATTGTGCCTCTCATGCACACATGTGGCCATTATGTCAATGTCGACCTCCCTTGTGGATCCCTCATGGTTTGCACAGCATTTTTCTTTTGTCCTTTTCTCCTCACAGTTTCTTCAATGTCTCCTTACCGTTGTTGCCTTTGTTACTAGCCTCATTGCACTTCATACCTCATCATGTCCATCATCATCACTCTCGGTTGTGAACTTGCTCACTAATGTTCTCCATCTCATGTCCTCTTCTCCTATCCTCTGATCTATCTCCAAAGACGTTGCCCACCACCTCCTTAACGCGCTTGTGGTCATCCCCTTTGTTCAAAACGATAAACTCCTCATTGCCCAACCCCTTACTCTCTATCCCATCCTTCTCCATAGACCCCACCTCTCCGCTTTTCTTGCCCTCATCTCCAATCACCTCATCACCCATCTCCATCCATAACCTTCCCCTCTTTCCTCACTCTTCTTCATCATCCCCCTCCTCCCATATAACCTAAACGTCTCTCTCTATACCCGCCTTGGCTAACACCACCTTCACTCCTACTCCTCCCTCCCTTCTCTCTCGTAGTCTTTTTACTTTTCCCCCTCCCTTTCTTCTCATCACTCAACCCTCCTCTCCTCTTTCCTCTCCTCATTCCCCTTCCCCGGCTCTTCCATGCTTGCAACCCCCTACATCCTCTTTATTCAATTGTCTTTCACCCCTCTTCCCTCTCACCTCTTCATCACTCTTGGTATCCGCACGTGCTTGAAAGCAAGTGCAAAATTTTCTGAATTTTGCCTTTCATCCTTGTTCACCCACGTCTATTTTCCCTCCTCCCTTGGCATGCCTTCGACCTTGGCCTTCTTTTCAATTATCTCTTCTTCCACATGTCTGGACCAATCTTTGTTATCGACTAATGACTAACGTCCAAGACTTGTCTCACTTCACCGCCACCGATGGCCTTACAAAGTCCCCCATCTTTACCCTCTCCACAAAGGCTCTTCATGTCGTGATTGCTGACTCGTCCTAGTGGCTCCATCATACCATTGCCATCCAAGTTCCATGAACACGTTGCATAGAGGGTGGACATGGCAGTTAATTCATGCTTGTTGTATGGTCTATTGAACATGTTCGGCGACACCCACCTTTGTGTGGGAGTGAAGGTGTGGCCTCCTAGATTTTTGCGCGTTTGCTCCCACTTAATATTGTTATCAATGATGCATGCTATCTTAAGTGGAACACGTTCCAGAATTCATATCAGGCGAGACCCATCTTGACAAGGGAGCCATTTCTTTTTGTTTCTCATTATGGACAATCCATAAGGACGATAGCAGCTCATCATTGGCATATGGCTTACTACGAGGAAAAACTCGACATGATAACACAAAGTACACATTTTTCATGATCTAGTAAGCAAGACAAGCACCTACCTTTGTCGTGATTTGTGATCGTTAGTTCTAGTCTAGCAATGTACAAATAACGTAATAGATTATGTTATTATCCAGTCTAGCAATGTGCATAGATTACGTTTGATTTTACATGAAGGCGAAGCGTTTTTATTTATGAGACATTCACCTCTCTTTGTATTAGAGAAAGAATTTGAAAATCCACATTTTCATGAAAATTTACAAAATGAAATAAAATTATAAGAAAATTGGTTATTGATATAATATAATAATACATAATATTTTCTAATGACATCCTCAAATTCTCCCTTTAAAATTAGTGATGAATGAATTATGATATCCTTTAAGCCACATGGTAAGTTTTTATGATGCTTTGTTACAACATAGTTATTTTTTGAATGTCAACGAAGCATTTGTCTTGTCATTCTACATGAGGAATTTGTTCGTAGAACACATTGTAACCTCCCATCATAAACACAACGTGTACAGTAACATAATCATTGATTGTTGCATAACTTTATTTTTGATGACCTTTTCTAATTCCTTTTATTCCATGACTTGATAGTTGACTTTGTTGAACATTGTAGAATTCGAATAGCGAGACCCGGTATGTGTGCGAGAGTTGTGGTTTGTTCTAGTGGAACTCCTTTACAATTGCGTGACTTGTCCTCCCATACGATTACCTCACTTTTTTTATTGTATTGAAGTTACTACAGTTTCCTTACGCCCTTTACAAAAGTTTTGTTACAATCACGACCACTTAGGACACAAAGGTCTGTAGTTTTGCTCCAGGCTATTAGTGACATTACCTGAAGTGGAAAACGGGGAAGGGCATCTCTACATGCCCACGTATCCGTCAAACAACTTTTTTATAGCCATCACAATGGATTCCATAATTGCTTAACTTCCATTGGAAAATCACCACTTGCTTTACAAAGCGTTGAGCAGTTGAAAGCTTATACATTTGTGACTTCTTTGTTTATGTCACTTCCTCATCAATAATTTAATTCATCCTCTAGATCTTCCTCCTCTTTCTTTAGTCTAGCTTTCTCAACAAAATTTTGCAATCTGATAAGGATAGGATGATGAGACTGATAAAAATCATGTGAAATGAAAAAATTATTCCTAATCTTAAAACCATCACAAATCCACTTGAACACTTATATCAAGTTTAACATATAATATTTTCCATTCATATGTCACACTATCCAGAGGATATCATAAGAGTAAAGGTATTTAAAATAAGCATCACTCTCCATCTTATGTGCATAGAATGATTCTCTTCATCAAGTGCTTTCATTGAAAAAATTCACCTTGTGTGTCACAAAACGGAATGATGAAGCTTTGAGAAAAACACAAAGAAGACATGCAAATTTGAAGAAACCTACCAAAAACATTAAAAGGTTTAAGAGGTTCAAATAAAAATTTATTTCTTTCAAATGATATTATTAAAAGGTAGAGACTTTTAACCAAGCCCTTACACCTTCTCCTCAAACATCCACATAGATATCCTTGTGATTTTTATGAAATCTGGCCATACAAAAAAATTTCCATGACCTTTTTACTAACAATGTGCTCAATTACCATGACCTCTTTTTTCCAGTTAAATGAACTGATGAGACATCTTTGCACTCCCTCATAATAATGCACAGTCATTAGAATAGACATTGTAAACCTTAAGTGCATTGTGTGGCAATGTAATGGGTGTTTGTTTCTTGAGAACCATTATCCATGCTACTTTTGCACGTGTAAAGACTACAAGAGCACTATCATTAATCACGATTGATTTTTTATGAAAAAAAATACAAAAAATATTTTATACTCCACTTGAATTAGAACATTGTTTGGAATGTTTGGAATAAATATCACGTTACCCCATCTTACCTTTATTGACAAGAAATTTGATGAATCTTGGCTTCTCATTTCCATGAATTATCCATAGAGTTTTGATGAGAACCATTAATGGGTAAGGACCCATGTCTGCAAACTTGAATAAAATATTTAAGAATCATAATTCTTATTAAACAAATTTGTGAAAGCGTTTATGAGAAATGAGAAGGGGAGATGTCTACGCAAGAGGAAACGTTTATGACCCCATTAAGGTTGCAACTTCATATTGCTGCTTCAACTTGTGATTATTCTTCTGAGGTTTATCATGACAATGATATTCAAAATCAAATGTAACTACGTGCTTTCAAACGATGACACCACAATGCATATGTCATTGGAACTGTAGCGGGAGGTCCGGTTTGGCCCTCCCTCCTCGCTGGAGCGAGGGGTGGTTACGCACAGCCCCTCGTCTCATCCAGGGCTGGTCGGCGGCCAGCACTTTGCTGGTCGCCGGCCAGCTTGCTCCCAGCCGGCTGGACGAGGGGCGGCCTGCCAAGTAACCGGCCGGCCACCTGTTGACCAACCCGTAGTCGCTGATCGCGGCCTGAGCCTGATGGACGGCTGAGAGGCCACAAGGGCCTCAAAGACGAGGCCGTCTGGCCTTGTGCCCTCGCCCCCCCTCGTCCTCATTGCAAAACAAGCAAGCGAGAACGAAGGATTGGAGGAGCGAGGGTGAGGTAGAGAGAGCTGGCGCAAAATTGCCAGTGTGCCTCGCATGCAAGGATTTTGCATTAGAACGACAACATATAAATTGAAGTTCGTTTATGACAAAATTTGACATAAAACAAAAGAAATAACTCGTGCGAAAAAACGAGTTCGAGGTAAAAACCCCCAGTTTGGGTCCAAAAACCAGGGGTTTGATTAAAAACGGATATGGGTCTCTGGAGACTCAAAACATTTGAGTCTCCTTGCTCTGGGTCGTTGATGATGATTGTCCCTCACCACTGCGAAGGGGGTAAACCCCTGTCGCGAATTGAGATTGGCATTCTACAAACTTTGATGACGAGTATGAGCTTGAGACACGACATGTTACAGGAAGTAAGAAAATTAGATAATGCAAATGTCATATAGAAATGATTTGAGATAGTTTTTTTCACTCATTCCTTCATTAAAGCATTGTCTAATGGTGATTGTTTATTCAAAACTATCATGCATGCTCCTACTTGCAATTTTTGAATCGCCATTCATGCATCTTAGTGATTTGTTGACATAAAATCAACATTTTGACCATCAACTTCAATTTAGTTGAGGCTTCAATTATGATTGCGTATTTCTTGAAATTTTTTGTATCAGGAGAAAATTTGTAACAACGTTTTTATTTGACCTCTTGTTAATTCTTTCTTGGTGAGAGGAGTGGCCATAGGTATGGACATCCACTATTATTCTTGTGTCTCTGTCATGAATGGTGCTCGCTCCCATATCCATTTCTTAAATAGATAGATTGCACATGAACTTACTTTGTGCTCATCTTCAATCTAATAAGATTTATTGAAATGATTTTGTTTTTTTGTGTTGAAATATTAGCCTATTCAATTTACATGGAATGCAAAAAGTTCCTTTAGAAATAAATTCACATTTTGATGAAACTTACAATTGGCTGATTTTATAAAGTTCACATTTTTCTGAAAGATATAGTTATGTCATTATTAATCTATGTCTAAGGCATAAAGGAAATGGTTTATTCCATTTTATACATGACGTTGCCAGTGGACACATTGAAACAAAGAAAGGATAGCTTTTGGCCTACATGGTGGTTTTTTACCAAAGTTTGAAGGGATTCCTATTAAGTTTGTTTGTAGTACACATAAATTAAAAATTATTATATCTTTATTAACTGAAGTTATGTATCCATGCTCAGAAATGCCTTTCCTTTCTCTACTTACGTGGATTGATCTTCTATGCATTTGATTTGACTCTTGTTCATGATTGGAATTTTGGAACATTTTGCCTCACACATTGTGCCTTATTTGTTTGTGACCACATTACTTCATTATGAAATGAATGTGTCATTACAAGAAAATGAACGGAAAAAATCAAAAGGGCTACCTTGTATGATCGAGAAAGAAAAATATTAAGATTAATTCAGATAATGGTCGTTATTTAAAAATGAAAGAACCATGTTGAGGTAAATGTAAAAAAATCTATTTATGAAAGAGGTCATATTTTCCGCTCTCAATTCGTATAAATCAACAAAAAATTGACCGAAAAAATAATGTTTTCATTCATTTTTCCTATCATGAAAAGGAATTATTTTTCATGATTTGTCTTTATTTTCCTACATATTCCATCGTTCATGTTGATCTCCAAAACGTTTGTTTCAAAAGTTTAAGTTTTTAACTCATGATGTCTTGGTATGTATACACTGATTTATGAGTTATTTTATTTTTCAAGTTGAGATGGTTAAGGTAGTTGTAGAGCGACGTTGCTCGAAGAAAAATTGAAGGCCTTTTTTTTTTAAAATAACATACTGTGTTTGAAGTGTTCAGAAAAAATCATGCTTTAAGATGAAGGAATTTTAAATGATTCATAATAAATCTGACTGTGTTTAATATATTTAGCTAGTGTTCTACTTTTTATTAATGTGTGTTTGAAAATTTCCTTTGAGTTGTATGTACGCATTTACGTTGAAATGTATTTTAAATTTGAAGGAATTTATAGTTTTTCCTCGTTGAAGGTGTTCTCAGCCATTGGGTAAAAATGAAACATTTACATCTGGTTGTTTTTGTCAATGTAAACGTCTTTGACACATTAAGTAGATGTTTTGACATGTATTATCACATTAGAGAATAGGTTTGGTTTGTGATTTTTTGTGGATGTTTTGTGGTGATTGATTTGTTTATTTACATGTGGAATATTAAAAACTAGTGTATGTTAAGTGTTCAATTTGGTGGTGTTGAATCCTTTACCTTGAGTTGAAATCTCAAATTGTTGTGAATAGCTCTTAAAGGACAAGACTAGGTGGAAAGATTGTAGTAAGTTTGGAGATTCCGATGGAAGGCTTTGAATTCAACGCGAAAGGTTAATGCTTTGGCCCTATTTCTTTTCAAGCCAGCTTCATGTGTATGCTTTCAGATGAGGTTTCAGAATAATATTTTGGAAGGAATAATGTCCGAAATTCCTTGGACAAGAGTTATTAGAATATTCTGGGTAGATTGACATGCTTTTAGGGTACTGGCTGTCGTAATGTCTGCATCTTTATGATCAGATGCATCTGACGATTGTGTGATGGCGGTGGATGATTCGGTGAAATGTTTTAAGACGGCAAGCAGTATGATTGCTGGATTTTTTTAGCTGCTGTTCCGGCCAGTTCGTGGCCACCTTCGTGAATCCCTTGTTCATGTTTAAGTCCCAAGAAAATGTTTAATCTTTTTTACAGCGTTCCTGTAACTTTTTATTGCGTAGACTGCTCTTCTGGAAGTTTTTTTCCGACCATCTGGTCTGTTTTTTATTTCAAATACAGGTGAAATAATCCTGAGTTCTGTCGACTGCCACAACAATTCAGGTGAAAAGTTGATTAGACGAAATGCAGTTGAGATATTACGTGGACCGTCCAATTGAACAAGTTTCTGGTTTGTGTGTTCTGTCTAACTAACATTTCATGCATCGTACGACGTACCATGTTTGCCGTTAGCTTTATATGTTGCTGGATAGCCAAAAGTTTGACCACGCATCATAGCGATGGTGATCGTTGACCCCGCTGAACTTCGAACGTCGGCAGTCGAGCTATTTTTCGCAGAAACATATCCGCATTCCGAGACTGAAGAGTCGTAACCGAAACATTGCACTGTCCTCTCTTAGAAAGGACAGTGCAAGTTGTGCGTTCGGGTACTTTCCAGCCTTGCTTGACTTTTTTTTATCAATACCCACACCCCTGTAGTACTCCCCGTTTGGATTGTCCCTGGTGAATCCATGAATTCTTTTATTTGGATGATGAAATCCGCAACAAGAATGCAGATATCCGTCAGGCACCCCGTTTGGGGGTCACCCGATGCAAACGACCGGATGGGCTACACGAAGAACATGACGCAATTCTACCATGCGATGTCCCATCGTATGGATCTTAGACATTCAGCGAGCCAACCCAGTTGAACCGGGTAGGCTGTCCTGCACGAGTCATAGCTGGGTCAGAGGCAGTGGAGGAAAGGGCTTGTTGGATGGCATCGCATTTTCCATGCCTGGGAACGTGTAAGGGTATGGTTGGCGTGGCACGATTTACGGTCCTTGTCCTCCAAGCAACACGACCTCGACTTCGTCGGCGTATCTCGCAAACAACTCGACCTCGACGATCGTCCGCTGGACACCGTTCGGACGATCGACCGAGGTCGTGCAGATTACCAGACATGCGACCGATGTTGTGGTCGAGTAGGTTAGAGAACAGTTTTGTAAATCGTGCCGCGCCAAACAGACCCTAAACAGATAGTGGCAATTCACGCCACTCATATTCATGACGTCATCATAAAACTCTCCGTTGACTTACGACGGAATATAAAGGAGGAAGCACAGTTCATCAGCCGGAAACGTTGGGTTAAAGATTCTGAACGTTACTTCGACGTTCCAATCCACTATTCACCACGCATTTCCGAGCGGATTTCCCCAAAAGGGGCCTGGAAAGATGAGTGGCATGAATTGCCACTGCCTATTAAAACGTTCCCAGGCACGGCCGTTGTCATCGAAATCTGTGCGACGTCCAGTTTCGCGTGTGCGACCGCGGAGGTCGTAAGTCCAGTGGCTGTCCTCGACTTTTGCGCGGACGTTCTATCGTACAGTTGTGCGACGTGGGTAAGGCCCACATCGTGCGCCGATCGGCAGCCTGAAGACGTCGCACGGTTGTACGACGCGATTACGTACCCTGCATGTTTCGTTCTCTTCTGGCTGCCGAGAAGTGAAACTATGTGCGGCTCGCCGATTTACGATGCACGCACACAGACATGCGCGAACGTGTCAAATCGTGCAGTGAACTACAAGTCCGTACAGAGGAACGGACAAGTGCCAGCTTGCTGACGGCGGATTGACAGCTTACTTCACATATAGACAAAAACTTTCAGAACACTCATTGTTCCCGCTGTTGCTGTCATGGCTTGGAGAGGTGGTTTCTACGCAGATTTCACAACTTTTGAAAACCAACTAGGGTTGACTGCTACGCAGTGGCAGTCGCTTTCATGACTCTTTAAATTTTAAACTTTCGAATTTAGCTCCGTCGTCATCCGATCCGAGCAACGAGTAGATAATTGCAGTCATTCCCCAGTCCTCACGTTTCAAGGGAATGCGGTTGCCATCGGAGGACAACTCTTCACTATCAACACATCCGAATGCCGATCTTTTTACATTTGGATTTTCAACCTGCATTCATCACTGCCAAAACAACAACTCTTAGATACGTTCTGTTCCACGACAACAAAAACACTCCACATCAGTAGCCAAATGTCAAGCCTCAAATGAAAAATGAAAGGAGGTATGCGACCCCTTAAAAAAGCGACTTGACAACCCGAGAAAACTGGAATGTCGTGGTTACCCACCAAGACCCTCAAGCCGCACTTAGTTTCACTTCTCGACAGCCAGAAAAGAACAAAACCGTAGTCGTTGGAGGCACAACGAAGACATACATGGGCTTCGCTAACCACGACTAAAAGACAACGGGGTACTTTGATAATGGCAATGTGGTTAACTTGGGGTTAGGCTTGTTGCAGTTGGAATCGTGGGTTGAACGAGCTCAACCCACGATTCCGACCAAAACGGATGCTGCTACGGAACTTCCTCTTGCTCGGTTGGGATTAGTGGTTGGGTGCTTTTTGCGAGTTTTTTTTGTTACCATCACTAGCTGAACATGCAATTGGCAAGCGAGGTTCACTGCATCATCCATTTCTCACAGCATGCATTTCTTTCACCATCCGGCAGGGACGGCCAGCTTCCCATCACAAGTAGGAATAGGTAAGTACGGGTGGATATGGGTGAAACCATAAACTTCACGTAGGCACGTCCGTGACCTATCCTTTTGCCTAGGGTTGTGTAGACCGTGGAGGACACAAAGTGTCCTGAATTTTGTGTGTGGATGAACTGGGTGAAAAGTCGTGCACCCATTCCTACCTGCCACCAATTCCGCAGTTCGACTGAGAGCTCTCTTCGGTCGGCAAAGTTGGTTGGACTGCCTGCAGAGATTATGGCCGCTCTTTCCCCATGCTCTTGGCAAGGGAAGTGACATGGGGATGTCGCCCCATTCGATCGGGCCACGATGGAACTGATCCAACGGCACATAGGATCCTGTCTATCAAGGCACATGTTTGGATGTGCGCATGTCTCATGTACACACAGCTTCGACATTCGCAACCGGCACGATTTTGGAGAAAATGCAGATGAAAATCGTTAAAAATCGTTGTTTCCACCATCAAAACCAACCAAGCAGCCGAGAGTTGGGAAATTAAACCCAACCCTCCATTTCAACAGCAACCAGCCTCACCCTTAGGTGTTTGGGATGCAAAATCAGCTGCCGCGGCTTGGTCGGCATGAACAAGAGGTTTTTGCTTTTCACCCCATATACATATACATATACATATACATATACATATACATATACATATACATATACATATACATATACATATACATATACATATACATATACATATACATATACATATACATATACATATACATAT